>CAUYLG010016028.1:0-17952 GCA_963573385.1 Cacajao melanocephalus
TAGCCTGGGCAGTAGAACAAGAGTCCTGTTCTCTCTCCCTCTTTTTCTTCCTCTTTCTTTCTCTCATACATTCTTTTTCTTTCTTTCTTTCACTCTCACTTTCTTTCCTCTCTTTTTCTTTCTTTCAAAAAAAAAAAAAGAGTTAGTAATTTGTCACAGTCTCTGAGATGGGACATGACAGAGCTGAGGTTACCCAATTTCAACTGCAAAGCTCCTCGTTTCCTTATGTCAGTATTTCACATTAGCAATATATACTAACTTAAGGAAACAGCTGGGAACTTATACCTGTTGTTTGCTGTTTCTGAACTATATACTCAGTAAGAAGTTTGAATTTTTATGATATTAGAGATGGAAAATGTCCAAACTTAATTTTGTCAACATTTTTCTTTCTTTTCTCTTGATTATGGCAGGTTAAATTCTTCCACATTCTGAAATGGACTGCAGAAAAATGGCAGAAATCTTAAATCTTCATTTGATTAATAGAAAATACAATACATTAATTGTCATTATTTTTTGTTCTACTAGTGTACTAAAGAAGAATGCTGGTGTCTGAGTATATGTAGTTCACTCTGTGAGAACAGTAGCCAAATTTTTAATAGTGCTTCTATAGATATGGCATTATTCTAAGACTTTACATATATTATTTAATTCTCACAACTATCTAATGAAGTAAAACTGTTATTATTCCAGTGTAACAGATAAGAATACAGAGACATGGATGAATCTGGAAACCATCATTCTCAGCAAACTGACACAAGAACAGAAAATCAAATACCGCATGTTCTCAGGCGGGTGTTGAACAATGAGAACACATGGACACAGGGAGGGGAGCATCACACACTAGGGTCTGTTGGGGGGACTAGGGGAGGGACAGTGGGGGTAGGGAGGTTGGGGAGGGATAACTTGGGGAAAAATGCCAGATATAGGTGACGGGGAGATGGAGGCAGCAAACCACATTGCCATATATGTTCCTATACAACAATCCTGCATGATCTGCACATGTACCCCAGGATCTAAAGTACAATAATGTGTGTGTGTGTGTGTGTGTGTGTGTGTGTATGAATTCAGAGAGGTGAGCTAACTTCCCTTTTAACTTTATCACAGCTACCAGATGGTGGAGCTTAGATTCAAATCCCAGCAGACTCCAGCCAGAGCCCGTGCTTTAAGAAAATGAGCTCCAGCCAGGCACAGTGGCTCATGCCTGTAATCCTAGCACTTTGGGAGGCCAGGGCAGGCCTTGAGGTCAGGAGTCACTTGAGGTCAGGAGTTCAAGACCAGCTTGGTCAACATGGCAAAACCTTGCCTCTACTAAAAATACAAAAATTAGCCAGACGTGATGTCAGGTGCCTGTAATTCCAGCTACTCATGGAGGCTGAGGCAGAAGAATTACTTGTACCTTGGAGGTAGAGGTTGCAGTGAGCTGAGATTGCGCTACTGCACTCCAGCCTAGGTGGCAGAGTGAGACTCTGTCTCAACCAGAAGAAAGAAAGAAAGAAAGGAAGGAAGGAAGGAAGGGAAGGAGGGAGGGAGGGAAGGAAAGAAAGAAAATGAACTCCATTGAACTTTCTAATTAGAGTTCAGTCAGGACAGTAATCATACAAATTATTTTAAAATAGAGGATTTAATATCATAAATTGTAACTACATATTGAAGAACTAAACATACAAAACAAAAAAAAGCATTAAGCTATCATGGAAGTAGCTTTTTCAGGTATCACAGAAATAGCCTTTTCAGGAAACATCTACCTAGGGCTAGGGAAACAAGAGGAAGAGGTTAGTATTATTAATATTTTTTTATTTTATGATTAGTATTATTAATATTTAGAAGCTTAGAAAAGTGACTTTCCAGATGCTAGAGTCTCTGAGCATAGAAAAATGGTATAATTGGATGGGGGCTACCAGAGGAGGGTGAGGAGAGGCTAACCAGCTGATACTATTATCTGAGGGTGCCATAAAAATTGTTCTTCAAATGTTGGAAGAACTGCACATAGGAACCAAGTACTCCTACTGGAAAGAAAACTTGCTGTTGGACTGAAGAATCATTGCGAGGATGATACTTACAGGAGGAAGCTAAAGGGGAACAACAAGAAGGGTGAAGTCCTTACTTCATTCTGAAGCCTTGCAGTTCTCCTCTTGCACCCAGAGGGAACAGCTGGCAAAATAAAGATGTGGGGTTTACAGTTCTAGTTCCAGCACCACAAAGCAGAGGTGGTATTTATTTTTAACAAAATTTCCAAATAGAACAGTATGTTCAAGATTTATGGGGAAAAAAAAGTGCTATTGAAGAATTTTGTTACCTCAGTGTAGTATAATCTTACACATTTTTTATGAACATGATCTGTCTCTCCCAATAAATTATAGACTCTCTCAAATAGACCCTGACTTAAACCTTTTTCAAGGGCCAGCTCAGTGCAAGATATGTAGTAGGTGCATAATAAATGATTGTTGCTGAAGTGCTATTAGAAACATTTGAATATAGATTTTCTTTTAAAAATATTTTTACAGGTTTCAGAATATCTTTTCATAGGGTCAGCTGAACAAATAAAGCTTATGAATGAATATATTATTTAGTAGAGGGCTTGCTATATCCCTGTGAATGCTCAAGAGAGCTCCAGTGTTTGCAGAAAAGTTTTACAAAGATTAAAACAATATCCACTCCCTCTCCCCTGGCGAGATTATCGTTAATTAAGGAAATGCAGGCATCGATCTGTTTGACAGCATTCTGTCAGCAGAGCTGTGGCGGCCTGTAAAAAGCAGGTTGAGATTTTCACTCGTGTTTCAAGGATGTTTCCTAGTTGGATGGCAGCATTCTGATCCCTCATGTTACCTGTCAAAGGATAATGAATACAGCTAGTGGGAACCATGCTGACCCAACAGCTTTTATTTTATTTTCATAATGTGACTGGAATCAGGTTTGTGGTGTTGAGTTTAACAGGGTTAGAAAATGAGTCACATCTCTGCACAAGTGAGATTAAGGGAGGATAAAGGGAAATAGCTTCACTAGTCTGAAACAGAAGATAAAACATCTGCATTTCTGTTACTATGATTATTTTGGGGGCTTATAGGTGGAATGAATAATTTTGTCTGTTTTCTTACATGTTGGCCCATAGTGTGTTTTGTAGGTGTAGTGAAGGGCAATGTGATACAGAGGGTAACACCATTCCTAAACCAGGAATGTATGAGTGGGAACCCCAGGTTGGATAGCAACTGCTGTGTGAGCTTGGAGAAGTCATTTAACTTCACTGGCCTTCAGTTTTCTCTTTTGTAAAATGAAGTGGTTGGTTATAATCAATATCCCACATTCCCCCCACCCCATTCTATATCCTCTTTTTTCTTATTTCCTTGGCATGCTAATATTTTTTTTTTTTGAGGTGGAGTTTCACCCAGGCTGGAGTGCAGTGGCACCATCTCAGTTCACTGCAACCTCTGCCTCCTAGGTTCAAGCAATTCTCCTGCCTCAACCTCCTGAGTAGCTGAGATTACAGGCAGGTGCCCACCACACCAGGCTAATTTTTGTACTTTTAGTAGAGATGAGGTTTCGTAATGTTGACTAGGCTGGTCTCAAACTGCTGACCTCAAGTGATCCACCTGCCTCTGTCTCCAAAGTGCTGGGAATATCGGCGTGAACCCCGGTGCCTGGCCGGGCATGCTAAATTGTGTTTCAAATGAGTCAGTTGAGAAGAAACTCATTTTTCAAGATGTGTGTCAATGTCTCTGAGGAAAAGCACATAATATACTCTAAAAGAATATTAGTTTTCCTACAAAATTATTTAATTTAATAAATGTTTTACTATACTAAAATGAATGCCCTCTGTTCTGTTAATGAGTGAGTTTTGATTCGAGTGAAATCATGTGTTTTCGAGAAAATGTAGATTTTTGCCTTAGGTTCTAATTATTGAAATAGAATTTGAAGTCATCTAGTGGTAGCAAAGCAACTTGTGAATTTCCTAATTCTTCTAAATATTGAAAAAAATCGATATAACATAAATATGGGTTACATTTTCAAATGGCAACTTAAGATACAGTATTTTGTTGTATTTTGTTGTTAGCACCAATTATAACTGATGCTTTAAGGGCTAATCACATAAGAATTACCCTTCCTTGAGATAAACCAATTTTATGTCATCTTTTAGTCTGTCTGTCCACCCATCTCTTCACCTGTCCATCTTCCCATCCATTCATCCATCCATCCATCCATCCATCCATTAACCTATCCATCCATCCTTAGGGCTGACAGGATAATTCAAACATATTGTAAAAGAATGTTTTCTCTCTTGATGTTTGCTACTAATGTTATAAACAGCCCAAATTGCACTTGTTTGTATTTTGAATTCTTTATAGTTCGAGTAGGAACATACTTGTATTTCATTTCAGTATCTTTTATTTTTTAACCACTTACCATGTGCAAGCTACTTAACCTTCCTAAGCCTTCCTAAGCCAAGTTTTAGTCTTCAAAATGGAGATCCTGCTTCCCAGCTCACAGGGTTGTTGTGGCTTAAATGTGATAATGGGTATAAAGCTCTTAGTGCAGTGTCTGGCATGCACACATTCTTCTCCTTTAGTTTTTAACCTGCGCCTTGCTTCCTAAGATCTAGTAAAAGAGATTCACTTTTAGCCCGTTATCTGGCCTTTGATTTGTATTTCTTGTTTATTAGGAAAGAGGTATCTGAAAATGACTAATTTAAACAAAAAGGGACTTATTGCAAGGCTATCAGGAGCTCATAGAATTTATTGGCAGGATGCTGAAACTTGTGTAGAAAGAGACTGAAACCAAGGAGACTCCTAATGGCCAGGATACAGAAAGGAAGGAAAGATCTCATAGGGAGAATGGTTGGCTGGCTAAACCTAACCACCACATCCTCTGGCCTCTTATTTCTCTGTCTCTAAAGAGTCAAAATTGAACAAAAGGTAAAGTCTGATTGGCTGAGCCTAAGTCACATGATGGCTGAGCTTGGGTCAGATGACTTCTTCATTATTTTACTGGACATGTTAAAAGGAGGGCCTCATTCACTGAGATCCTGTGGCAGGAGGGAATTTCTGGATTCCACCACAGTATATACACTGGTGAAGGAAATGCATTTCCCCATAAGGAAGGCTGATACCTGTTAGAAGAGGAAATGGATGCTGGATGGCCAAAAAAATAGCAAATGTCAGTGACAGTGAGTATATGTATGTTCATACTCTCTATGTCTACCTGTTTTAACTCAGGCTCAGAATCTGTTAGTTCTCAGTTGGTAAACTTAGAGGTCTTGATTGATTTTAGTTTGTTCTTCTAAGACAACTCTTTCCATCTCTTAGAATGTTTTAATTGCTCACCTCTGGACCCTCTCCAAAGCTTATTAAGCCTTTATTGAGCTGTGGTAACCAGAGCTACACAGTTTTGTGGCTTGACATAGTGTAGTGGTTTCAAGGAAAGGTTAATATGTTTAGTCTTATGTCCAATATTCTTGGTCAACATTAATGTTATTTACTGGAGGAAAATGAGTTTCATTTTTATATCACTTGGACATCCAGCAATGCAGCCTTGCTGGCCCTGGGGAGGGCTAAAATTTTAGAAATAGAGGGAAATGAGTAAGTAGTGGGTTGTTTGATATCATGTAGGAGAAAGGGAAAAATAAACAAAAAGCTGTAGTTTCTACACATCCTCAATCTGTTCTCTGAGTATAGAAAGTCATTTTTTTTGGGATTTAGATCCAGGTTGATCTGGTTGTCAATTCCAGTTTTCTAAATGTGTGGCTTTGAAGTCACTTTAATATTGCTGACTCTCCATCTTGTCATTGGTGAAATAGAAATAATAATATTTGGCTTGACAGGATTAGGTGTGATTCACAGGCTTTGGCAGAATATTTGGCACATGATAGAAATATAATTTAAAAGTCTTTTTTTTTGTCCATTTGCACTAAAGAGACAAGAGAAATCTGAAATAATTTAAAGTCATTGGACCCTATTGGGGTTAGTCAAGGGAAAACGTGACAAAAATGAGCCAGATGCTGGTCTTTGACACAGAGAAGTGACATGACTTCATTGAAAGAAGACAGGAGAACATGAACAGAACAGAGACAAGATGTCTGAAAGTTTGAAGTCAGGTAGATTAACTAGTTTTCCTTTTGGTTATTAGAATAGCTAGTTAGAAAAGGATGGAAGATGGTGCTAATTGCTAAGGAGATGAGATTTGATTTGGGAGGTTTTCTCAGGAGGCATAAAATCAATATAACACTTAAAATGGTAAGTTCATCAGTAATGACCTGGTCATTCTCAAAGAAGACATTGTCTGGTCTATTAAGCAATTAATATCTCCCTTTCAAATTTTGCCTATTTATTCTTAAATTTCATGCAATTTCTCTGGGCAAGGGTGCCGACTCTCTAATTTGTTTATTGTTGTCACTCTATTAATTGTCACAGGCTCTCCTGATCTTTTCTGTACAAGTTGTCTATGTGAATAGACATTCTGTGTCTGCCCTTACAGGGTCGCTTTATTCAGAGAATCATAGAATGTTCAAGATAGGCTATTCTACCCACTTTTCAGATTAAAAAGCTGAGGACCTGAAAGATAACATGAATTGACAAAGATGCAGCATGTAGTTAACAAAAATAAACAAACATGGATTTTAGGTAGATATCATGCACTTTAGTAGTTGTATAAACTTGGATATCTTATCTGACTTTTAGAACTTCAATTTCTTTTCTTTATAATAGGCAGGTAATTGATGATACCTGTTTTAAAGGGTGGCTGCGAAACTGAAAAAAGGAAACGCCTCTTGAAAACCTGAAAGGAGAACTCAATACAAGTTAGTTCCCTTCCCCTTACTTTTAGAACTGGTTTGGGTTCTGGAATCTGTAAAAAGACTGCATCATCCCTTCAGGGAAGAACATCAAGGGGAAAGGTAAAAATCACAGAAGAAATCTAAGGGTAAATGAATACATTTTTTGCTTCTGTTCTTTTCCTACAGTCAGTATCATCTTGGGAAAAGCAGGTGGACAAGCTTTCTATCCTCAGTCACTATGCCTGGGGCTGGGAGAGTTCTCATGATTCTGGTTGGAATTTAGGCTGTCGTTTGAGGGGTGAGACAGATGGCCATCATCTCCATTAAGAATAACTGCACCCCAGCCCTTTATCCACAACTCTGCAAATGTGTTTGGCTGCCACAGCAGGTTTATATGTTGGCAATACCAGTGAAATGATTCCTTCCAGCTCGGACATGTAAAGGCTTTCATATGGCCCTGTGGCTTTCTTCTCTCACTTTTCTTTACTTGTTCTCACAGACTTGAAATTTACAACCCTTAAGGCAACACAAACTGTTTTCCAGAAGTGAAGGAATTGTTATACTGGAATTTTTCTAACTAAATAAAAAAATTATTTAACTAAAAACCAAAAATAAAAGCAATGCAAAATATGCAGTGAGTCACAGTGGATAAAGAACAGATGCACATCAGGAAAAAGGATAAGTAAATTGTCACCTGATTAGTGGGTGCCAGTTGCCTTGAAATATTTTAGTTGTCTATTGTTTCTTCATTTTTTTTTACTTGGCATGTTCAGGCACTATAAGAATTAAATATTACTTGGGATACAAATTGGATAAACTTGGTTTTAATTTCAGAGTTTCCATATACTTGCTCTGAGATGCCTGGCTGTGTAAACTAGGACACTTCTTTTTGAATATTTTAGTATTCTTTCCAGTATAAACCTTTGTGACACTGAAAGTAGTTTCCTTTTAATCAAATTCACAAACTGTTACAAACATATAGAAAAATTTAAAGTATAATATGACAATTCTGTACCCATCATTGAATCCTATCAAATCTTATCATGTTGCCGTATGTACCTTCTTCATTTCCTTGCATTTGATACTTATCATTTTCTTGCATGTTTTATGCTACTGCTGCATATCCCTATACTTATAACAAATGTGTATAGTGTTATTTGAAATGCTTTTAACTTTATAAAATTATATCATAATATATATATTCAGTCGCCACTTGCATTTATCACTCAATATCCTTGAGACTTATCCATGCTCACATATGTAGCTCTTCATTTTAATTACGATACAATAATCCATTGTATGGATAGGTCACAATTTGCTTATCGTTTTTCCTGATGACTAGTTTTTACAATTACAAAGAATGTTGGAATTAATGTACTGGCATAAGTCTCCTTCTGTGATGTGCATCTTTAATTTGCCTTGATACTGTCAAATTGCTTCTAAAGTTTGGAACATTATTGTTCAAATTGTTTATTCCTAGGTTTATTTATTTTATAATTACCAAGTGGCTTTAGCAACTATTAAGACTCCTACATTTACATATCTTTGCTCATTGAAGACACGTTGTATGCTGTCTTTCACAATGCACTGTACTAAATAGAAAAATCAAAAAGACATGGCAACCGGCTCTCAAGGTTGTCTATACTTTAGATAAGCCATGTGTATGTATAATTATTATCATATACTATAGAGAGAATATCTACTCTTTGTTGGGCTATACTAATGCACTTGTATCACCTTTCTTAAGATTAGTGGGTGCCAGTTACCTTGAAATATTTCAGTTGTCTATTCTTTCTTCATTTTTTTTTCTTGGTATGCTCTGGCACTATAAGAATTAAATATTACTTGAGGTACAGATATATTTTAGTTTTTGTAAGTTTGCTTTGGTGAAGGTCTCAGTCCTTTGGTTTTATTATTGATCTGCAAAGAATGTTGTAAGTGTTGAAAGAAAAAAGATACTTTGTTGCCGAGTTTAATACAGATGTTTGCTCATCACATTTAGCAGTATTGACACTGGAGCCCTAAGAATGGCTCTGCTGTGGATTGTGGAAGGACACTCAGTCATTGGGTAAACAAGACAACAGGTCTTGGTTTCTAGCTTGTTTTATCAATTCAATTCACAAGACACAAGTTTCACCCAGTAAGTGTACTTAGATTTAAGAAAAGATGTAGGCCAGGCGCGGTGGCTTATGCTTGTAATCCTAGCACTTTGGGAGCCCAAGGTGGGCAGATCATCTGAAGTCAGGAGTTTGAGACCATCCTGACCAATATGGTGAAACCCTGTCTCTACTAAAAATACAAAAATTAACTGGGCATGGTGGCGGGCGCCTGTAATCCCAGCTACTTGGGAGGCTGAGGCAGGAGAATTGCTTGAACCCAGGAGCTGGAGGTTGCAATGAGCCAAAATCGTGCTATTGCACTCCAGCCTCGGCAGCATAGTGAGACTCCATCTCAAAAAAAAAAAAAAAAAAAAAAAGAATGTAAAGCAAGAATACTGGAATACTGCTACACTCACAACCAGGAACATCACAGAGGCCTTAGTCACCCAGACACTGGTATCCCCTCATAGTCTAGTATTTGTTTTGGTTCCAAGGGATAGTAACTGACCCTAGATTGGGTTGTATCAGCCCAAGGAAGCTGCAGTGTCTATGCTGCTTCATGTTAAAATCCTTGAGAATTTCTCAGCATGTGGAAGGGGAGTATGCTCAGTTCCCATTCCTAAATGTCGCTGCAGGCATAAGTGATCAGATATTCAGACAACTAAATACCAGATGCTCAGGGACAGCCTTGGAAATGTAATCAGTATATGACAACCCTAATAAGACCCTCATTTATCTCTAAAGATTATATTTTCTCACTTGATATTGCAAAAAGTGCAACTGGGTGTCAGATTTTCCTCAAGCATTCCCAGAAGCTGGAGAGAGTACAGCCCAGTTGTTAACTCTTATCTGTTATGTTGTCTCAGTTTACTCAGCCTCACCAATTCAAGTAGACACTGAGAGAGGTCATACAGTTCTGAGATGGTGCTTTCTGCCTCCCTAGCAGGGAAGACTTTGTATGTAATATTGGGCATTGCAAGGTGGCAATATAATCGGGTGGTTTGAGAGCGTGAGTGGGCTGTGGAGTCAGACAAGGCCATGTTCAAGTCTTAGCTGTACCACTTTCTAGCTATGTGTTGCTGTGGTGGGCAAAATAATGCCTCCTCTCCGCATATAAATCCCTAAAGCCTGTTAATATGTTAGGTTAAAAAGAAAAGGAGAATTAAAGTTGCAGATGGAATTAAGTTTGCTAATCAGCTGACCCTGAGACAAACTGTCTCATTATCTTGTATTTCTGGGTGAGATCAATGTAATCACAGGAGTCCTTACAAGAGGAAAGGAAGAAACAGAGAACCAGGCAGATAGCAGCATGAGAAAGATGTGGCTCAATGTTGCTGACTTTGAAAAGGCAGACATTAGGTAACAAGCCAAGGAATGCAGGGAGCCTTAGAAGCTGGAGAAGTCAAAAAGAAAACAAAACAGATCATTCCCTAGAAGCCCCTCAAAAGAAAACAGCACTGCCAGTACCTTGGCTTTAGCCCAGTGAAACCCATTTTGGACTTCAGACCTTCAAAAGTAGAAGAGAATAAATTCATGTTGCTTTAAGGCACTGTTTTGGTAATTTGTTACAGCAGCAATAGGAAACCAAAACAGTGATCTTTATGTCTTGATGCTTGTCTTCTCATTTTGTAAAATAAGGATTCGATTATAACAGCACTTTCCTCCTGTGGAGATTGTTTTAAGATGTCCATTTTTATGCAGAGCCCTCGGCTTTCTATTGGTAAGACTCAGTCTTTGGACAAGACATCTAGATATTTGAACAAGAAGTTGAGAAACTTGGATTATGGTTTCAGACAAAATGAGGGCAATAGTAACTTCCTGCCTTTCTTACAAAGTTGATGTGAAAAGCAAATAATGTTTTAACTTTTACATTTTAACTAAAGTATTATATATGTAACTTCTTGTTATAATTTAGCTTACACATTCCAAATGGACTTATTAGATAACATGTGAAAGATATAAAAATTCAACATTTGAATCATCAGCTGATTGTAGAAAATAGTGTTGGGGTAATAGATGATATTAATTCCAGTGATTGCTACTAAGTAGTAAGTTCTTTCTTTTAAGATATTCTGTGTTTACAGCATTTATATTTCCTACTTATGTGATAATAATTATGGTTCTTTATTTCAAATGGCAGGGATGTGTGTTATCTTTTAATTTCAACCTTTGCTTAAAATGTCTAAATGTAAGCACAATAATATTTATTTAATTGAACTAAAGATAAAGTGGAAGAATCACATGTTTGGCTAGGATATAATTATAGCTCCTCTAAAACACATTTTGAATGTTTTAAATGGTGTATTAATTTTTAGTAAGTGGGATGGCAAAGTTCTCTTTGTTCTGTATGCTAATGATTCAACATTTCAAATATTTATCATTAATTTTGATTGATTATACATTTCAATAGGTAAATTCAGGCAGATAAAATTAAGACTTATTTTTCTCACTGAAGTATTCCTTTACTGAGGTCAGTGAGTGTATGTATATGCAATGACAAGTGAGCATTAGGCTATTACTATAATTGCTTATCACTATTTTTATTTTCATAAACATATGACAATATGCACTATTATATAAATAGATATATTGTTTTCATCTTATTTTTCAGTTGACACTTGGGCACAGTTAAAGGGAACATTTTGTAGTGACAGATTTGTCAAATTGATGTTTCCTGTGGAAATTTTATGAAGTAGAGGTTTGTTTAAATAGTATACCAGGGCATAGAAGAAACTTAAACAGAATGCTAAAGGAAGGAGTGTGTCCACTTTTTTCTGGGAATACAATTAATCTAGGCAATCGAGGTTATATAGGACCAAGCATTTGAGATGTTTCAATTCCCCATTGGGGAAAACTTATCACAAAATATGCTCATCCATTTTCTAGTATCAAGAGAAAGAGAAAGGTAGACATCATGGAGTCTTTAATGACTGAGGTTTTTGTAGGACTTTTAATGATTGTTTTAAAGCCGTTTATCACTGAGAAGTGAAAACCGTTTACAAAATGTAATGGTTAAAACGAATGTGACTCGAATCCATACCTTGACAGTTTACTTTTTGTTATTTCTCCTATTCTTTTAAATGTGAGGTATTGCAGTATAGGTGAGGGTGGAAGTCTAGTCATTTGACTACTAATATGTGAAAATACAAAAATTTAGATTGAATAGGTAAATGGGGTAATTTTTAATGCTGCAAATAGTTGATCTGTTTTGTCCAAGAATGGGGTTCCTGTCAAGGAGACTGGAATGGGACAGAAAACTTTAAATTTGTAATGTTCATCAGTTTTGATAATCTTAGTTCAATCAAAATTAAAGCGTGTAAGAACCTCCTGAGATTGTACAGCAAATGTGTGGAAATTGGGTAGTTTTTTAAGAACTGGATAAGGACTGTGTCTGAATGCAGACCATGCCGAGAGAACAGCATATATATAAGACATTTTGTCATAGGCATCTTGAAAAATAAAATCAATAAATATTTGAAAATTTATTTGCATTTTAGAACCAGTCAGCATCTTCACATAGCCATCAGGCAATAAAGAAGCTTTGAAAAAGAGGATAAAGCATATTTATAGAGGAAAAAAATCATTCTGTAAGTACATTTAAAGTGGAAGTGCTTCGGAAATTTCGTGACTAGGAGATGCTGGGAAGTTCTGATTTGTGCTTCTGCAAAGTTACCAAACACCGAAAAGCTTCACAGATAAGTCTTTTCATTTGATGTTCTTGATTTTTCTTTTTGACTGACAGGGATAAAAAGAAGATTTTAGAGATTGTCTGCTGGTTTCATTGTTGGCACTGCAAAGGGAGACGTCAGTATCTGATTTTTAGATTCCTAGGGTTTTTCTTTTATGGAAAAAATATTTCACAACGTTTATACCTGAAATTCTTATCTTTGTAGATTTCAGAGGATTAGATACTAGTTGCAATGGGTTTCATCTTTGAGGAGTCTCACAGATGTGGATCATCTCTATTCTATTGAATTTTATTCCTGTTGAGCCAGATGATGGTGATAATGTTAGTGTCTTTCACATTGGAAGATTCTCCAGCTATGAAGGAAATGACAATGACCGAACACATGTTGAAATTTAGTCACTGTTAAAATATCTCTAAAGGATAGACTCATGGATTCTCTTACCAGATGACATTTCTAGGACTCTGTGTCTTCCTTCTGGAGGCTACTCTGTGGCCTCCGGACTCTCTAGCACCCATGCTGACATCTACACCTTCACCTCTGTGTTCTAACGCAGCCCGGAAGTTGGCGCCTATCCACAATGAATCAGTCAAAGCTTGGCTTCTGACTGGAGTAGGCTTGATTATTTTTTCCCCGTTTTATCTTTTGGAACAGCTAGAAAGGAGGACCAGGTTGCTCAGTGGTTCTCAACCTCCGCTTCTTTCTGGAGGAGATTTTTAAAATGCATATGTCTGGACCCCACCATAGAGATTCTGATTTAGTTGATCTGGTCTGGTCTAGGGCTGGGTGTTGGTTCATTAAAAAAATTCCCCGGATGATTTAATATGTGGCCAAGAAGATTGGGGAGCTAGTTCAGACTCTGGATTCTCAAAGTGTGGCTCCTAGATCAGCAATATCAGCATCACTTGGGAACTTATTAGAAATCCAGATCCTCAGACCTTAACCAAGACAAACTGAATCAGCGACTTTTTAGGGGTAGAGCCCAGTAGTCTGCATTTTAATAAGCCTTCCATATCAGTGTTTGAGAACCACTGATTTA
Organism: Cacajao melanocephalus; assembly: GCA_963573385.1. Taxonomy (NCBI): domain Eukaryota; kingdom Metazoa; phylum Chordata; class Mammalia; order Primates; family Pitheciidae; genus Cacajao; species Cacajao melanocephalus. The sequence continues at coordinate 13,588 of CAUYLG010016028.1, forward strand.
GACGAACTTTCTAAGATGGGGTAAACTGTTAAGGATGCACTCCACGGATACAACTATATCATATGCACAAGGGGCTCAGCACAGACCCAAGTCTAGAACTAGGTCATACACCAACCACTGGGGAGCAAGAAGATTACAGAGGTCCATGCTAGCAATGAGCATCCCAGCCAACAAGTTCTGTTACCAAGAGGTAAGGCCTGTTCATAGCATGTTATGACTAGAGTGTGAGCATCAGGGAGATGTTGTGCTGGATTTAATTCTTGGACTTTTCTTTATTAGTTTAGGAAACTAACATCCGTGAGCTTCATTTTTTACTGGGAAAAAAATTGTCATCTTTCAAGGTGGTTGTGAAAAATAAAAGTGTCAATGGGAAAGGTCCAGCAAGAGTAAATGTTCAGCACGTTTCCAGTAAAAAAAAATGCGTGCTTAAGAAATTATTGCTATTATTATTATTCCCATATAAGAATAAGCAATACATGGTATATAGGCTGTCATGGTTGCCTCTGGTGTCCAGTGTCAAATCTTATAATCATAAAGCAGTCTCCTTACTGAACTAGGGTTTGGTCTCAAGTCCTTTCTAATATGGTACTCTGGGGCAATTGCTATTAGACAATCAGATCTGACTTTCAAGATAAATCCCATGTGCCACCTCTAATTAACGTTGCAAAAATCTTCTTAGAGATATTCGTGTTCCTCCATTTTCCTCTTTCCCACATTTACTTCACATCTGCTCTGTAGAGTCCTGGGAACACCCAGGATAACTGTATGGTTTATTCCTGCATTTCATCTAACTCTTCATTTATGCGTCCTCAGGAAACCTTTCCCAGACCTCTCTATCTGCTTTAGTAGATCCATTCCCTTACTCATCACACTCCATTCCCTTACTCTGCTTTATTTTTCCATGTTAGTGATCACTACCCTTAATTACATATTACATGTTACTTTACATATTTATTTATTGTTTGTGTCTCCTGCTAGAATGTGAGCTCTAACACAGCAGGAGATTTGTTTCATTTGTTCACCATTTTGTTTTCTGGACTTAGAATAGCACAGACACTTAGGAGGTACATCGCAAATATTTGAGTAACTTCACATATTCATGGTCTTATTTAACTTCTTTTTTTTTTTTTGAGATGGAGTCTCATTTTGTTGCCCAGGCTGGAGTGCAGTGGCATGATCTTGGCTCACTGCAACTTGGGCCTCCTGAGTTCAAGCGATTCTCCTGCCTCAGCCTCCCGAGTATCTGGGACTACAGGCACCTGCTGCCACACTTGGCTAATTTTTGTATTTTTAGTAGAGACAGAGTTTCACCATACATCATATTGGCCAGGCTGGTCTTGAACTCCTGACCTTGTGATCTGCTTGCCTTGGCCTCCCAAAGTGCTGAGATTACAAGCGTGAGCAATGGTACCCGGCAGGTCATATTTAATTCTTATGCCAGCCTTTTATTTATTTATTTTTTAACTAAAGGAGAAACAATGTGAGAGATAACATAAAAACATGAATAAGTTCACAGTCATTAAGTAGCAGAGCTGAGATTTTTAACTCAGGATTGTATGTCCAGAGCTCAGATTTGTAATCACTGTACTTTCTCTAAAGAGAACAAAATATTGTCTCCTATGCTTCTGGGTTCCTGTAAATTCTCCAGAAACTAAAATAAAATAAAATAAAACAAACCCTGTAGCTTTCTTGGTATGATTTTCTGCTTCCTCTGTTAATAGGCTGTTAGCCTCCGCCAGAGGAACTGGACGAAGAATTTGGCGACAGCTTTTGACAGTGCTATCAACAGATGCATTGAAGTTCCCAAGGCAATTATTGAGTTGATGTTGATGAAAATATATTTTGAATCCTTCAAAATCACCCCTTCTTTGGATTTATTTTAGGGTTTTTGTTAGGTGATAACCGAAGACTGCTGAGTAAAGGCAGTGTGAGGCAACTGATAAATAGTGAGGCATCCTTTAATACACCTCACTTTAAAGATGGGAGACTGTCTCAGAGGAACAAACAGAGAGTCTTTCTAGGTGCTTTAATTTTCATTTCAACCCAGTTCCACAAACTCTCATTGAGCTTCTGTTTCATATCATGCCCTGGGCTTGGAGCCAGGGATATCATCCTTGTTGTATCAATTGCGTCTATTGCTATGTAATGACTACCTCAAACTTAGTGGTGTAAAATAACTACCATTTTACTGTGCTCATAAATTCTGTGGGTCAATAATTCAGATAGAACCCAGTGGGGATGGCTTGTATCTCTTTGATATCAGGGCCCCAGCTGGGAAAACTTCAAGTGCTGAGGGGACAGTTAAAGCTGGGAAATGGAATCAACTGAAGGCTTCCTTCTGCATATGTCTGGTGCTTGGGTTGATATTCCTCCAAGGCTGGACTCAGCTGGGGCCATCAGCTATAGCACTTCCACGTGCCTCTCCACATGTTCTTGGCTATTTGACAGTGTGGAGTCTGGGTTCTGAGAAGCAGTGTCCTGAGATGAAGCATCTAGACAGTGAGCGTTCCAGAAGCTGCCAGACTTCTCACCTAGCCTTAGAAGTAACACGGCCACATTCTGCCAGTTAACGAACACATTTCTGAGGCCAGTCCAGGTTTAAAATGAGGGCAGTTAGATTTTACCACTTGATGGAGGAGGGAAAGGTTACATTGAAAGACAGCATAGGGAGTGGGAGATGTCATTATATCCATTTTTGGAAAATCTGCCACAGACACAGAGAAGAAAATGATATTTGTTACTACCTGTGAATATCAGTAGCTCAGTCGCTGGCAGAAAGACGGGTGCATCAGACTGCTGTCAGGAAGCTTAATTTTCTTTGGAAAGCAACATTGGCCCATAGTGTGCACATTTTGTATATAAACAGGGGGTTATTTGCTCTGCCCTACGTTTCCATTCCAGGTTTCATTGGAGCAATTTTCATAGATTTATCACCTTAGTGTAATGACTCACTATGTGAGATCTGGTGTTCTTTGGCATTTGGAAATTAGCATTCATTTTCAAAGTCTATCCCCTGCCTCATTTTGCTTGGCTAACTCCTGTCCAATCCTTTCATTAAGGGCCACTTCCCCCATAAAGTCCCTTTGACCCTTCACCTGGATTATGTTCCTGTGCTATGTAGTATTATGGCACCATGCACCATGCCTACCTCTTTTCCTAACATTTGTTATCTGGGTTTAGAATGGCCTATTTTTGTCTCTAGATTGTAGGATCTATGAAGGCAGGGTCAGTGTCTGTCTTTGCCATTGCATTTCTAGTGCTAGTACATGGTTAAGGTCAGTTTTCATCTGTTCTTTTTACATCTAGTCTGGAAACAAAATAGGCAAACCCAATGGCAGAGAGAGGGCCATACAATTATCATGATATATTTATCTTGTTCTTTTTACTATCCCTCTTCTTCTTTTTTTTCTTCTTTCTCTTCATTTATGGAAGGAATCAATCACGGACACCTCCTAGCACGCTTACCTTAAATCCACTGGGCTCCCAGACAGATCTGTAGGTAGACTTGTTAGCAACAAAGAGGAAAAAGGGCCATAGCTTAAGGGTAGTCAACCAAGAAATAGTACCCTCCAGGCCTTGTGGCTGGGAAAACCTAGTATCTCTGTAAGCTCCAGAAACTTTATTTTTTAATACATATTCCTAGGAAAACTCATCAGATGGTTGAGGAAGCAGAAACAGATTATTTTAAGACTCTTGCAGTCTCAGTAAGTACATAATTTTATATTTCTAGGGTGGCATTCCCTTTGGTAGTTGGCTTGTCATATCTTTTCTAGTTTTCTATCTTTTGTAGTTTGAGTCTGGCTAGTTAAAAAAGCTATCATTTATGAAGCATCTATGATACATTGAGTACTGTGCAAACCTTGCAAACTCTATTTTTCTTTTTTTAAATTTTATTATTTTTTATTTATTATACTTTAAGTTCTGGTGTACATGTGCAGATCATGCAGGTTTGTTACATAGGTATGCACGTGCCATGGTGGTGGTTTGCTGCATTCATCACCCCATCATCTACATTACGTATTTTTCCTAATGCTATCCCTTCCCAATCCCCCCACCTCCTGCTATTCCTCCCCTAACCCCCTCACCTCCCAGGTCCCTGTGTGTGATGTTCCCCTCCCTGTGTCTGTGTGTTCTCATTGTTCAACACCCACTTATAAGTGAGAACATGCGGTGTTTGGTTTTCTGTTCTTGTGCCAGCTTGCTGAGAATGATGGTTTCCAGTTGTATCCATGTCCCTGCAAAGGACATGAACTCATCCTTTTTTATGGCTGCATAGTATTTCATGGTGTATATGTGCCACATTTTCTTTATCCAGTCTATCATTGATGAGTATTTGCGTTGGTTCCAAATCTTTGCTATTTTGAA
>CAUYLG010016029.1:0-49823 GCA_963573385.1 Cacajao melanocephalus
CCAAAGGATTATAAATCGTTCTACTATAAGGACACATGCACACGAATGTTCACTGCAGCACTGTTTACAATAGCAAAGACCTGGAACCAACCCAAATGCCCATCGATGATAGACTGGACAGGGAAAATGTGGCACATATACACCATAGAATATTATGCAGCCATAAGAAACGATGAGTTCGTGTCCTTTGTAGGGACATGGATGAACCTGGAAACCATCATTCTCAGCAAACTGACGCAAGAACAGAAAATCAAACACCGCGTGTTCTCACTCATAGGTGGATGTTGAACAATGAGAACACATGGACACAGGGAGGGGAGCATCACACACTGGGGTTTGTCGGGGGGAAATCGGGGAGGGACAGTGGGGGGTGGGGAGTTGAGGAGAGAGAGCATGGGGAGAAATGCCAGATATAGATGATGGGGAGGAAGGCAGCAAATCACACTGCCATGTGTGTACCTATGCAACAATCTTGCATGTTCTTCACATGTACCCCAAAACCTAAAATGCATTGAAAAAAAAAAAAAGAAATAGAACATTAAAAAATAATAATAATAATAATTAGTTTGGTGGCACACACCTACAGTCCCAGGTACTCGGGAGGTTAAGGCATGAGAATCACTTAAACCGGGGAGGCAGAGGTTGCAGTGAGCCAAGATTGTCCCACTGCACTCCAGCCTGGGCAATGAGTGAGACTCTGTCTCAAAAAAAAAAAAAAAAAAAAAAAATCAATGGATCATAAATGTATGGGTTCACTTCCCAATTCTTTCCTGTTCCATTGGTCAATATATCTTTTTTTTTTTAATTAAAAAAAAGAGCAATCCAGCCAGGCACAGTGGCTCACACCTGTAATCCCAGCACTTTGGGAAGCTGAGGCAGGGGATCACTTGAGGTCAGGAGTTCAAGACTGGTCAACATGATGAAACCCTGTCTCTACAAAAATTAGCCAGGTACGGGCGGGTGCCTGTAATCCCAGCTACCTGGGAGGCTGAAGCAGGAGAATCCTTGAACCTGGGAGTTGGAGGTTGCAGTGAGCTGAGATTGCCCCATTGTAGTTCAGCCTGGGGGACAGAGTGAGACTCCATCTCAAAAATAAAAAAGAAATCCAACACATATATAACTTTTAAGAACACACAAACTGTTTAAGGTGAGACACATTTTTAAAACAAAATTTTTTGTGGCCGTTCATTACTGCTATTACAGTAAGTCTGGATATGAGTAAATTCTGGTATGATAAACATAACATTAGCATATAACCCTCACTGCCCAAAGAAATCTCATCTTTTTCTTACACATTGTTAGTGAATAAACTTTCTCCGCCAATATTAAGTTGCCGTTCTTAACTGCAATCTGGATCTGTTCAGTCCTAAGTACATCTCTGACAGCCTACCTTTCAAAGCGCTGCTTCATTTGTTTACATGCATAGTAGTTTCCATCTCTCAGGCTTTGCATCTTCATAACTTCAGAAAACGTTCCCTCTCCTATTTTGCCAATTGCTTTATAGTCTATAAACAAAAGTGATTACAAAAATAAAATGTTATTTATGCATATATTTGTATTAACTTCCAGACAGCAAAGTTTTATCTGTAAGACAATTTAACGGCAACATACTGAGAATTGTTCTCCTATCTTTGTAAGGTTCAGTGGTCCTCTCAACTTTAGGGGAAGCTGGAACAAAGTAGCATTTCCTCCCAGTCTGTGCTCTCCCTTGTACAGCAGGAACCACCTTACCTGGATCCTGGCCAGTGAGGAGAGGCTCAGCTACCCGAACCCTACAAGATTCAGAAAGCAGAGGAGCAGTAGAGGTGGGATTCTTCCCCAGCGGTGGGCACGGGTGTGGGCTTAGGCTCCAGGCTGATGTCACATTGGCCCAGCAGCCTAGTCCAAGGACTCTCCTGAAATTCACCTTCCCTGGTCCCACAAAGGGCCCAGCTGATCTGCAACAGTTTCCTACAATTCTTGGACTTCCTAATTTTCTGAAAGCTAACAGCAACTTTCCCTGGCTCTGCGGCCACCATACTACCCCCAGCCCTGACAGTGGTTCTGTAAGCCTCTAGTTCACTCTGTTAAATGCCTTCCTTCTTGAAATACCTAGGACAGTTTCCGTTGTCCTAACCAAACCCTGACTGACAACAAATGAGCACCCTGATGTGGGGTGGTGCCGTGAACAAAAATCTAAAATATGTGAGTTTGGCTTATTGGTCGCCTGGCATATTACGACGAAATATTGTCCACTTGAAGGAATGCCTGCATTCACTGCTGCCTTTCGCAAACCGAATATCCACTGAGCCTGCTGGCCCAGGGAAAGTGGTGGGAAGAGTCAGAATGACGGAGTATGTTGAATCTACTGACTGCCTTAGGAAGCTATTTCAAGACAAAGACAAGTACAGGCAAGAATGGCTACGCTACTTTTCAAGTAGAAATGGAAGGAATAAGTAAAGTCTAGAGAGTAACAGTCTCACCAGTTGTAAAAGTTTCTACAGCCCAAATAATTGGAAAGTAAGACTGCAAAAGCCTTGGCAGAGAACAGTCCATGAGCCTTCTCCGTGACACACATGGCTCATCCTTGTAGCAGAGATCAGAGAAAGGCAGTTACAACCTCCAGGCATTTGTTTCATTAGGAAGCTTCTATAAACAAAGATGGTATTCACAGCGTTGCAAAACTAAGAATGCCAGAAACTTAAATATCTAATATCAAGGAAATGCTCTAATAAGCTATGAAATAGTCACAGACTGAAATATTATGTAATCATCAATAATGATGCTTTCAAATAATATTTCATGACATGGGAAAATGTTCAGCCATAATTTCATGTTAAGTGAAAAAAAGGATAATAATGATCATACATACGATACCAGCATAGAAAAGACTGAATATAAATATGTAAATTTTTTAAAGTATCTGAGTGGGATTGAAGGTGATTTAAATTTTCTTCATTATAATTCTCTTCATTTTTCTTTCTTTTTTTTACGTCTCCTTTTTGAATTAATTCTTTACATTTTTCAGTGTTTGCAATGAATACACATTACTTAAAATGTGTGTAAAAGTGAGCATTTCAAGAATTTTAAGAAATCAGTAAAAGTGTCGGCTAAGTGCCAAGAAAAACATGAACTTAAATTGAACTGTCTTAAAACTACAATATCATTTTAAAGGAAGACAGATATAAAGATCACAGGAAGGGTCTGGGCATGGTGGCTCAAGCCTGTAATCCCAGCATTCTGGGAGGCTGAGGTGGGTGGATTGCTTGGGCCCAGGTGTCTGAGACCAGCCTGGGCAACATGGTGAAATCTTGTCTCTACCAAAAATACAAAAAAATTAACCAGGTGTGGTGGCACGTGCCTGTAGTCCCAGCTACTTGGGAGGCTGAGATAGGAGAATCATCTGAGCCCGGTAAGTTAAGGCTGCAGTGAGCCATGATGGTGCCACTGTACTTCAGCCTGAGTGAGAGAGACCCTGTCTCAAAAAGAAAAAAAAAAAAAAAAAAGAAAATCACAGGAGAGATTGGAGGTCAGTTACTGAAAATCAAGCTCTGGATTAATGAATTCAGATTTAAGAGAAGAAAGAGGGATTTTATACAATAAATTCCAATTTGTGTTTCATCACAGATAAATTAAGCAGATTTGCTTTAAAAAAAAATAGGTCAACTGTGAACTTTAAAGTGGTTTCAGTACACAAATTCAGTGTGTGCCAATGTCCCAGGCTGGCTCTAGACCATCACAACAGCAATAAATGGAACTTGCTGCACTGGAGATGTCTGTGGTAGATAAAGGGGTCACTTGTTTCCCTTGTGGCTCTTCTAGTAGGCAGAAAGTACGGGGTATAAAACAAGGACAACAGGCAGGGAGAAACAAAGAAACCATCTCTAGGAAAAAATACCTGGGAAAAGTTCCTATTCTCTCCAACAAATCTGGCATATTTTCACAGGCCTTCAGACTTAAATAAGAAACACTGAAATGCAGACAAAGCATGACAGCTCTGAAGGGCAGCGAGCTACGGCACTGTAAATAAAAGTCACGCCCACATTATTGAGAATAGAGTCAACAAGCACCAAAACAAAAAGAAAAATAGATTCAAGGACAAAGAGCGGTTAAAATAACAGAGTTGGATGAAAAACGGAGAACAAGGGAGATAAATGAATATATCTGTATTAAGATTCTATGCATATTGATTAAACCAAGGCTTGTTTAAGTGGAATTCAGCCTTATTTAACAAATGAAAATGAAGGTCAAATTCCCTTTTTGTGAAATACAAAACTTGTCACATTCAAGTCCAAACATTTTTATTGATATGCTGTTTGTAAAGTTCTTAATCAGGGCAGGTGACAGGCATCAGAGCTACGGGGCTTCACCAGCAGGAGGAGGAAAAGAATTGGGGAGGTTAACTGCTGGTTACAGCTAGCTTATGCAAGGAAGAGGAATTCAGTTTCTTACTAATTTCCATTCTCTTCGAGAAATTAAATAGTTCAAGCCAAATTAATAAAACAAACTCAAGAAGCTTCAACAAAGAGGGCTGTATACAATTAATTACCTAGTATAGTGAGGAAAATCATGACTTGAATTACTAAACATTGTGAAAACACAAAAGAACACAAAACTATTCAAAAATTTAAATTACACCCATTAACCCAGTAAGTCCACTGCTAGAACTCTGTGCCACCGATAAACTTGGAAGAATTATTCAAAGATCTACGTGCTGGATCAGGTACGATGGCTCACATCTGTAATCCTAATACTTAGGGAGTGCAAGATGGGAGGATCACTTAAGATCAGGAGTTCAAGACCAGCCTGGTCAATATAGCAAGACCTGGCCAGGCATAGTAACTCACACCTGTAATGCCAGCACTTTGTGAGGCCAAGGCAGGTGGATCACCTGAGGTCAGGAGTTTCAGATCAGCCTGGCCAACATGGTGAAACCCAGTCTCTACTAAAACAATAGAAATTAGCCAGGCGTGGTGGTGCATGCCTGTAATCCCAGCTACTTAAGAAGATGAGGCAGGAGAATCGTTTGAATTCAGAAGGTGGAGAGTGCAGTGAGCCAAGATCGCACCACTGTACTCTAGCCTGGGCAACAGAGAGAGACTACGTCTCAAAAAAAAAAAAGATAGCAAGACCTAATCTATTAAAAAAATATATATTGGCCACGTGCAGTGACTCACACCTGTAATCCCAGCACTTTAGGAGGCCAAGGTGGGAGGATCACAAGGTCAGAAGATCAAGACCATCCTGGCCAACATGGTAAAACCCCATCTCTACTAAAAATACAAAAAAATTAGCTGGGTGTGGTGGCGCATGCCTGTAATCCCAGCTACTTGGGAGGCTGAGACAGGAGAATTGCTTGAACCCAGGAAGCGGAGGTTGCAGTGAGCCGAGATTATGCCACTGCACTACAGCCTGGCGACAGAGCAAGACTCTGCCTCAAAAAAAAAAAATCTATGTTCAAACATCTTCATAGATGCATCATCCTAGAAGCTACAATATAGCATATTTAATGTAATCCCATGTAGTTTTGGGTGTGTAAGGAACAACCATATATTTATATGTATATATATATATACACACACCAATTTATGACTGTCCACCTAAGGAAATGTTAACCAGGATTGACTGTGGCAAATAGGGGAAGGTCCTGAGGCTAACTCAGCACCTTCTGTTTGGATTTATCACAAAGCCAGTACTAAGTTTACCTCATTTTCTTTTTATTTCAAGAGAAACAGTTGTTAGATGATACACCTATTTATAAAAACAAGGTAGCCAGACACAGTGGCTCACACCTGTAATTCCAACACTTTGGGAGGCTGAGGCGGGAGGATCACCTGAGCCCAGGAGTTTGAGATCAGTCTAGGCAACATGGTGAGACCCTCATCTCTAAAAAAAAAAAAGATAAACAATAAATAAAATAAAAACAAAAGTTGATGCTCACACAAGGAAGGAAATGAAAAGGATGACTTGAGGTAACTTTTTTGATTCTATGAAAATACTGGCATTTAAGAAAAACAAATTCTTTAACTCTTCTCATGGGGGAAACAAAAAAAAAGACAGCTTAATCCTCATTGTAATTATAACAGATACTTTAAAAAATTATGTCTGGGCTGGGCACAGTGGCTCACACCTTTAATCCCAGCACTTGGGGAGGCCAAAGCACTTGGATCATGAGGTCAGGAGTTCAAGACTAGCCTGGCTAAGATGGTGAAACTGTACTAAAAACTACAAAAAAATCAGCCGGGCGTGGTGGCAGGCGCCTATTATCTCAGCTACTCGGGAGGCTGAGGCAGGAGAATTGCTTGAACCCAGGAGGTAAAGGTTGCGATGAGCCGAGATCGCACCACTGCACTCCAGCCTGGGCAACAGAGCAAGACTCTGTCTCAAAAACAAAAAAAAAGAAAGAAAAAAGTTCAGACGGGGAAAAAAGAGTGGTACTTCAATTAGACTAGATAACAGTAAAACTTTTCGAAGTAAGGATCTGACTGATATTTTCATTCTTTTCCTTTTCATATCCCTGCCTTCCATCCACTGGGATAGCAAACAATAATTCATTCACAACTTATCATGTACCAGACACTATGCTATGAGCTTTACACAGATGATTTCATTTAATCTTTAAAACAATGCTATGTGATTGATATTATCATCCCTGTTTAAAGATGAATGTGGGCCGGGTGCAGTGGCTCACGCCTGTAATCCCAACACTTTGAGAGGCCAAGGCAGGTGGATCACCTGAGGTCAGGAGATTGTGACCAGCCTGGCCAACATGGGGAAACTCTGTCTCTACTAAAATTAGCTGGGCGTGGTGGCAGACACCTGTAATCCCAGCTACTCGGGAGGCTGAGGCAGGAGAAATGCTTGAACCTGGGAGGCGGAGGTTGCAGTGAGCTGAGATCAGCCATTGCACTCCAGCCTGGGCAACAAGAGTGAAACTCTGTCTCAAAAAAAAAAAGATGAATGTGGAAGATTTTATTTTCCAAAAATAGCAGCCTCTAGATATGCTATCTCACTGGCTCATTTTCAGTGTGTCTTTGACACTCCTCCATTAAGAGCTGGGATCCAGCAGAGCATGGTGGCTCACTCCTGTAATCCCAACACTTTGTGAGGCGGAGGCGGGAGGATCGCTTGAGCCGGGGAGGTTGAGGCTGCAGTGAGCTGTGAATGCACCACTGTATTCCAGCCTGGGTGACAGAGCAAGATCCTGTCTTAAAAAAAAAAAAAAAAAGAGTTAGGATCCATGTTCTCTTCCCCTTGAATCTGGGAGACTGCAGAAGTGATGCTATGCCACAGACCAGAAAGGCTAATGCAGCTTTCACCTCATCCTTTTGGGATGTTCACTTTAGAACCCAACTGCCATGCTGAGAGGAAGCCCAGGCCGCAGGGAGAGACCTTGTGTAGTGTTCTGACTGACACCCAAGCTGAGGTCCCTATGGGCAGCCAGCATCAACTACCAGACATTCAAAGGAAGAAACTTTTAAAATGGCCAGGTGCAATGGCTCACATCTGTAATCCCAGCACTTTGGGTGGCTGAGGCAGGCAAATCACTTGAGGTCAGGAGTTTGAGACCAGCCTGACCAACGTGGTGAAACCCAGTTTCTACAAAAAAATACAAAAATTAGTCGGGCGTGGTGGTGCACGCCTATAATCCCAGCTACTCGGGAGGCTGAGACAGGAGAATCGTTTGAACCCAGGAGGTGGAGGTTGCAGTGAGCCGAGATCCTGCCACTGCGCTCCAGCCTGGGCGACAGAGTAAGACTCCGTCTCAAAATAAAAAAGAAACTTTTTTTTTTTTTTGAGACGGAGTCTTGCTCTGTCGCCCAGGCTGGAGTGCAGTATCGTGATCTCGGCTCACTGCAACCTCCACCTCCTGGGTTCCAGCGATTCTCCTGCTTCAGCCTCCCGAGTAGCTGGGACTACAGGCGCACGCCACCACGCCCCCGCTAATTTTTGTATTTTTAGTAGAGACGGGGTTTCACTATGTTGGCCAGAATGGTCTCGATCTCTTGACCTCGTGATCTGCCCGCCTCGGCCTCCCAAAGCGCTGAGATTACAGGCGTGAGCTACCGCGCCCTGCCAAAAAGAAACTTTTAAGATGACTTCAGCACCAGCCACCATCTGACTGCATGAGAGACTTCTAGTAAGACCTACCTAGTTGAATCCAGGCAACCCAAAGAACCACAAGAAATACTGATAGTTGTTCTTTTAAGCCACAAAATTGAAGTGATCTGTTTCACAGCAATAGATAACGGAACTATAGGGTTCACTGCCACGTTGGGTGCCAGATATAGGGTCCAGCCCTACAGGGTCTGTGAGCTGCTCCCGGCTGGTGTGGAGACGAGAAATTGTAGAAATAAAAGACACAAGACAGAGAGAGAGAGAAAAGAGAGTTTGGGCCCAAGGGTCCACTGCTACCCAAATCACAGAGACCAGCATTGGCCCCAAATGCCAAGACGATCTCACTTTTATTGAGTTACAAATCTGGGGGCAGGGTAGATAGGGAGTGGCAGGGATAGAGTTAAGTACATCACCTGTCATTCAGGTAGGGGCTTAGGAATTTCTGGCAACTGAAGTGAGGTAGGGAGCATAATGCCTCAGCACTTTTTCCATACTTATCAAGAAAGAACTAAAACATTTAGATTTATATTACTATTACTAATTATCTTTTCTAAGAAAAAAGGAACCAGGTGCAGAAGCAGAACATAGGAGTAGACATGGAACGTGACCACTAAAGCACAGCATCACATAGAGACAGTTAAGCCCCCGGATGTCTGCTGGCTTATCTGACAGCCGTCAGGCCTACCACGACAGCTTGGAGAAGCGGAGTTTTCTCCAAACTTCCCCAGGAAGGAGATGTCTCGGCCATTTTGGACATCTCCTTCCCTAGTTGGCTAAACAGCGGGGCTTTGACAGCACTGGCGCTGCCGCACAGCCAAGGCACCCTCCAGCAGCCCTTATGAGGGCATGACGAGGCTTAGGGCATCTTGCCTTAGTGTCATTCATTTTACAATGTTACCCCAGGTTCACACTTCCGACCTGAGAGGCATTGGTAAAAGATTTAAGATCACCTATGAATAACTAAGATTACATATGAATAACTAATAACTACCACGGCTATATTTGTAGTTACTTTCTTCTTCATTATTTACATAGAAATAGGCTAAGGCCTTGAAGAAAATCAGCATAAGAAAAAAAACTGAGTAACAGGCTTGAAGCTGCCATGCCTACCGGCTCCAAAGCCCACACTCTTAACAACTGTTGAGAGCTCTCCTTGCTCTCTACTGTTGCAAATGACACCAAATAAAAAGGAAGACAGGAATACTCCACAGAATAACACACCTCTAAACACGTGGACATCGCCTAGAAAACAAGTACAAAAATATACCAAGAAAATCCAGAAAGAAAGACCCCGGTAATAATCTAGCATTCCCAGCCCCACTCCAACCCCAAGCTATGGATCCAATTTCACCATTACTCACTTTTCCTGATCATTCTACTTCTATGAATCTGTCTCTGTGACTTCCAGTTCTGGAATATTCTCTCCATTGTTAACTATTTGTAAATCATTTATTTAATGATCAGGATGTAAACCAGGGGGATAAAAGGTTACAATAATTCTTAGAGTAAATTTTAAGGTAGAAGGAAGAAAGGGAGAATAAAGATGTCACCGCTAAACCAACTAACCAAAAACTACCAAAATGACCATCTAAAATAACATACCAAACAATACTAAATAGATTTTAAAAACAAAAGTTTAAAAGATGTAAATTGGCTGGATATGGTGGCTCACGCCTATAATCCCAGCACTTTGGAAGGCCAAGGCAGGCAGATGATGAGGTCAGGGGTTCGAGACCAGCCTGGCTAATATGGTGAAACCCTGTTCTCTACTAAAAAAAAAAATTAGCTGTGTGTCATGGCGCACGCGTGTAGTCCTAGCTACTCAGGAGGCTGAGGCAGGAGAATTGCTGGAAGCCAGGAGGTGGAGGTTGCAGTGAGCTGAGATCACAACACTAAGTCAATGCACTCCAACCTGGGAGACAGAGTGAGACTCCATCTCAAAAAAAAAAAAAAAACCAAAAAAAACACCTCATTTGGCCTACAGAGGACAGCCAAAAATAAAAATGTCACTGTCATGAAAGACACAAAACGCAGGGATACAATATTACCTGAAAAGAGACCAAAGAGACATGACAACAGAATGCAATTTGTGATTCTTGATTGATCGCAGAACAAATATAAACAACGATAACAGACGTTATTGGGATAAATGGAAAGACTGAAATACGGACTGTATATTAGAGGACTGTATCATTGTTAAATTCTCTAAATGTGTATTTGTAATGTAATGATGTAGGAGAATGTCCTTGTTCTCGGCAGATAACTATTGAAAGAAGTGGTAAATTATTAGTAGTTAGCCTACAACTAACTCTTGAAAAGTTCAGTGAAAATAAATACATAAATGAGAGAGAGAAAACATCAGAGTGAAAGTGAGCACACAAAAATAAGGCAAAATGTCCCGTCCCTACTAAAAATAAAAAAATTAGCTGGGCGTGGTGGCGTGCACCTGTAGTCCCAGCTACTCGGGAGGCTGAGGCAGGAGAATTGCTTGAACCCGGGAGGCGGAGGTTGCAGTGAGCCGAGATTGAGCCACTGCACTCCAGCCTGGTGCCTGGCGATAGAGTGAGACTCTGTCTCAAAACAAAAACAAAAACAAAAACAAAAACAAAAACAAAATTTTTTTGGTTCAAGCCAGCATTTAAAAAAATAAAATGAATCATACTCAACTCCCCAAACTCCAATGTAAGAACCACGCACCCGCACCAAAATATGCCTGAGCGGGACTCGGGTCGGCTCTCCGAGACCCCAGAGTTCCCAGCCCAGCCCCAATCCCTCGAACTTCTCCCAGGGGCACCGGCTTCTTACAGCCGAGGGGGATTCGGGACCCACATGCGGAGCCTCCTATGCCTTCTGAGTCACGGCAGAAGGCTACGACACAGGCCCCACAGGCCCCTCAAGCTCCCCAGTCCCTCCTGTCCCCGCCACTCGCTCTCCAGTCCCTGCCCCTGTCCCCGGCCCCACTCACTCTTCATCTTGGTTGCGGAAGCCGGCGACAACCCTTTGCCGACACTCGACGGAAAAGAAAGAGGCAGGAAGGGTGACTCCTGCTTTCCACTTCCCTGAGGCGGGGTCCTGCACTAAGATCTCCGTGGTGGTCCCTTGAAGGAGAGCGTTAGGATCTGGCCGCCATGTTGTGTCCCTGTCACCCTAGCAACCGTCAGGCCCCCGAACGCCCCGAGCTGTCGCCCGCGCGTGCGCAAAACGCCCCGCCCGTTACGCGTGCGCAGTGGAGCCCGTCCCCCTCAGGCGGGTTGCTAAGCAACTTCACCGCGTCTTCCTTATAAATACCGTACAACTCCCGCCTTCCCGCGGAGGAGGCCTTCGCCGGGTTCGCTTTCTCTGCTGTCTTGGGGTCTGAGCGATTTGCACCCCACTGCGTGGACGATAGCCTTGAGCTTTAATTGGGCTTGGGAACTTCTACACGAAATTGTTAATTGATAAATGTTCTTTGCAATCTCATTCTACAGTTGAGCGTCATCTTCGAGTCTGGTTCATAGAGATTTCCCAGTCAACTTGTAACTTTTCTTTCTTTTTTTTTTTCTTTTTTTTTGAGACAAAGTCTCGCTGTGTCGCCCAGGCTGGAGTGCAGTGACACGATCTTGGTTCACTGCAACCTCTGCTTCCCGGATCCAGGTGATTCTCTTGCCTCGGCCTCCCGAGTAGCTGGGACTACAGGTGCCTGCCACCACGCCCGGCTAATTTTTCTATTTTTAGTACACGGCGTTTCACCATGTTGGCCAGGCTGGTCTCAAACTCTTGATCTCAAGTGATTCGCCTGCCTCAGCCTTCCAAAATGCTGGGATTACCGGCGTGAGCCACCGCGCCTGACCAGTTTTTCGTTTTAATCCAACAAGCATTTGCTTTGCCCCAGGCACTGTTGGAGGCATTGGGGATCTAAAGGACAGTGTAGACAACAAGTTCACTGATTTCTTGAAACATATTCTACTATAAAGATGAATGAATGAACACAGGAATGAACTGTGTGCAGACACAATGCCTGAGCATCACAGTGCCTAGTCCTCAGGACCCTGACAAAACAATAAAGTAACGACCATACTATATGCGGGTATAGCATTTTATGAAGCTCATTAGATTATTCTTAAAATTATTCCATGAGATCGCATCCCTGTTTTTTCCTCCTTTTTTTTTTCTTTTTACTAAAATACATATTTTATTTTATTTTATTTTTTGAATTACAATGCTACTTTTAATACTTTGGGGTGAGCCCCACAGGAATAAAAAACACTGGGAAGGGGTAACCCCTTCACCCCCGGGAGTGGCCCAGGGGGAGAGAGGCCACCTGAGGGGAAGGAAACACAAAAGGGACCCTTTGCAGACTCAGGGCAAAGGGAATGCCATCGAGGCTGGGACCTGTGAGCACTGCAGGAGGAAATGCCAGCATGCTGGGACTGGCTCCAGGCACATAGGCGAAGGGCAAGAGGGTTGGACACGAAGCCACAAAACTGGGTTCCTCTTTCTTCTCATTTGCCTTTTTCTGCTTCTGCTGCATGATCTCCGAGTCTCTCTGCTGGCAGGCGAAAGCCTATCATCTCAGCGCTTTCCCTTAACTGAAGGAAAAGCTCTGCTTTTTCATATTCTTCTGGTGGACAAGCTCACGCTGGTTACCGCCAGCCTCCGTTAAGTCCCCTCCTTCTGGCCCACATCTTTTATTTTTTAAACAGATAAGTAGTCTTACAAAACAAAGCCTCAGAAAATTGGTTTAAGACTGAGTTGGCCAGGTGTGGTGGCTCATGCCTGTAATCCCAGCACTTTGGAAGGCCGAGGTGAGAAGATTGCCTGAGCCCAGGAATTCAAGACCAGCCTGGGCAACATAGTGAGACACCCCTTCTCTCCTTAATAAAAAAAAAAAAAGCTGGGCATGGTGGCACATGCCTGTAGACCCAGCTATTCGGGAGGATCAGGCAGGGAGATGGCTTGAGCCCAGGGGTTTGAGGGTACAGTGAGCTATGATAGTACCACTGCACTCCAGCCTGGGGGACAAAGCAAGACCCTGTCTTGAAAGAAAGAGAAAGAGGCCGGGTGCAGTGGCTCATGCCTTAATCACAGCAATTTGGGAGGCCGAGGCGGGTGGGTCACCTAAGGTCAGGAGTTTGAGACCAGCCTGGCCAACATGGTGAAACCCTGTTTCAACTAAAAATACAAACAATTAGCCAGGCGTGGTGGCGGGCGTCTGTAATCTCAGCTACTCAGGAGGCTGAGGCATGAGAATTGTTTGAATCCAGGAGGGGGAGGTTGCAGTGAACCAAGATCACCCCATTGCACTCCAGCCTGGGCGACAGATGAGACTTTGACTTAAAAAAGAGAGGGAGAAAGAAGGAAAGAGAGAGAAAAAAGAAAAAAAGAAGAAGCTAAGCTCAGTGGCACATGCCTGTAATCCTAGTGCTCTGGAGGCCAAGGCAAGAGGATGCTTGAGCCCAGTAGTGCAGGAGTTTGAGAGCAGTCTGGGCAACATACTGAGAGTGAGACCTCACCTCCACAAACAGTGGGGCATGGTGGCAGGTGCCTGTGGTCTCAGCTGCTCAGGAAGCTGAGGTGGGAGGATTGCTTGAACCCAGGAGTTCCAGACCAGCCCGGCAACATAGCAAGAACCACATCTCATTTAAAAAAAAAAATAGCCGTTTTAAAGAGCGGCATTTGGTTCATTTGCAGTGTTGTGCAACTGTCATCGCTATCTACTTCAGAAATACTTTAGTCACCCCAAAAGGAAACCCTATGCCCATTAAGAAGTCTCAAAAACCATATGCTAAGTGAAAGAGGCCAGACACAAAAGGCCACATATTGTATGATTCTGTTTGTATAGAATGTCCAGAATAGACAAATCTACACAGACAGAAAGTATATTAGTGGTTGCCAAGGGTTGGGACAAGGAGCAATGGGAAATGAAATGGGAATGAATAGGTAGGTCTGAGGTTTCTCTTAGGGGTGATGATTGCACAGCTTTGTGAGTATACTGAAATCCACTGAATTGGACATGTGTAAGTGTTTAGAAGCCACCGGGGTAATCTCAGCCCTTTGAGAGGTGGAGGCAGGCGGATCACTTGAGTACAGGAGTTCAAGACCAGCCTGGTCAACATGGGGAAACCCTGTCTGTACTAAAAAAATACAAAACAGTCGGCATGGTGGCTCACGCCTGTAATCTCAACACTTTGGGAGGCCGAGGCAGGTGGATCACGAGGTCAGGAGTTCAAGACCAGCCTGGCCAAGATGGTGAAACCCCTCCTCTACTAAAAATACAAAAACTAGCTGGGCGTGGTAGCAGGCACCTGTAATCCCAGCTTCTCGAGAGGCTGAGGCAGAGAATTGCGTGAACCCGGGAAGTGGAGGTTACAGTGGGCAGAGTTTGCTGTGAGCTGAGATGGAGCCACTGCACTCCAGCCTGAGCGACAGAGCGAGACTCTGACTCAGAAAAAAAAAAAAAAAGCAACATCTGAAAAAAATCTTTGTCTATTTTTCTTTTGCATTGTCTAACAGCTTTGGCACAGAACATATTGTACAGTGAAGCATTTCATTTCTGTTTTTCATTTTCCTTTACATCTCCTGCCCTAACCCAGAATGGACAGACAGGAATTCAGCTTCAACATTGGAAAAGTTCTGCCCTCTCTGTATCTATGTGCACCAGGGCCCCAAATCAAAATAAAAAATGTGAAAGAAAGGTTGGAAGATAGTTCAAGGAAATTGTCCGGGAGCTAGACAAAAGACAGAGGCATGGATCATAGAGTAGGAGGAAAGTCAGAGAATCGGTTCAGAGAGTCTGACCTCTGTAAAATGGTGTTCCAGAAAAAGAAAGAGAACATATGGAGTGAAGGAGATTATCAAATCTCCATCAGAAACATTCTTCACTAGAAATGATGCCAGAATGAAAGGACAAATTTCCAAATGGAAAAGGCCCAAGGAAGGCCCATTCATTAATTTAACATTCGTTCAGCAAATATTATTGAACACCTTTTGCCAAGCTCTAGGCATGTGGGATACATGAATTAAAAAAGACCTGCACCAGGCCAGTCCCAGTGGCTCACCCCTGTAATCCCAGCACTTTGGGAGGCTGAGGCCGGTGAATCACCTGTCAGGAGTCAGCCTGACCAACGTGGTGAAAACTCATCTCTACTAAAGAATACAAAATTAGTCTGGTGCATGCCTGTAATCCCAGCTACTCAGGAGGCTGAGGCAGGAGACTTGCTTGAACCTGGGAGGCAGAGGTTGCAGTGAGCTGAGATAGCGCCATTGCACTCCAGCCTGGCAACAGGAAAAAAAAACCAAAAAAACAAAAACCTGCGCCAAAGCACATCATGACATTTCAGAGCAATAGGGATAGTGAGAAGTTTCTATCAAAAGAGTAAAACTGATCATATCCAAAAGATTGGGTTCCAGCATGATGTTGGACTTCTCAGCAGCAAAACGAGACACAGTAGACAGAGCAGTGCAGCTTTTCAAGTGCCAAGGGACAGTAGCCTCTATCCTAAAATGTTCTAATTATCAACCCACTGTGAGGATAAGAAGATGTGGGTCAGGCAAAGTGGCTCACGCCTGTAATCTCGGCACTTTGGGAGGCCAAGGCAGGTGGATCCCTAGAGCTCAGAAGTTCGACACCAGCCTGAGCAACGTGGCAAAACCCTGTCTCTACCAAAAATGCAAAAATGAGTCAGGCATGGTGACACACGCCTGTGGTCCCAGTTACTTGAGAGGCAGAGGAGGGAGAAGCACTGGAGACCAGAAAGTCGAGGCTGTGGTGAGCCATTATCACGCCACTGCACACCAGCCTGGGTGACAGAGAAAGACCCTGCAACCTCCGCCTCCCGGGTTCAAGCGATCCTCCTGCCTCAGTCTCCCAAGTAGCTGGGATTACAGGCATGAGTCATCGTGGCGGCCTGAAGACCTCATTTTAACTTGATTCCCTCTGTAAAGACGCTATTCCTAAGTAAGGTCACATTCTGAGGTACTGCAAGTTAGGACTTCAAAGTCTTTTTGGGGGGACATGATTCAATGCATAACTCATAACACGTACTCTTTCGTGTATTCCTGACTAAAGCTTTAATTTGCCAAACGGATTGAATGAATTCTTCTCAACTCGCCCTACAGTTAGCTGCACGTGGGTCACCCGAAGCCCAGGTTCCGGACTGGCGGCGCAGGTCTCGGGCGCCCTCTAGCGGCCGGCGTCAGTCACGGCGCCCCCGCCTCTGGCAGCCTTGCCCGGCGCGCCCCGCCCACTCCGCCCGCTCGGGACACGTGGCTTGAAGTCCGGGGAATGCCACGGTTCCGCCCACCTGGGTCGGCCTATTCGGCCTCCTTCAGGAGACACTGACGGACCACCTGCTGTGTGGCAGGCACTGTTGAGGTGCTCGTGAAATAGAGCCCATTGTCGGCGAGTTCTATCCAGTGGTGGGAGGCGGACGGTTAGCGGCGGGAATAAGCGATGGAGGGGGGTCGGGCCGGGAAGGGCAGGGATCCCGAGTGCAGGTTGCGATTACAAAAGGGGGCATCGGGGAAATCTCGCCGAGCAAGTGACATTTAAGCCGTGACCAGGACGAGGAGGAGGAGCCTTGACATTGTCTGCGGGAAGAGTGGTCCAGGAGGAGGAACGGAAGCGCCAAAGCCCCAGCACCGGAGCGGCCCTGGCGAGCAAGGGCCAGGGAAGAGGCAGAGGGGCTGCCGCGGAGGGAGCCGGGCAGGGGTGCAGCAGGACAAAGGGGAAAGGGGCAGGTCCGGCGGGGCCTTTCGACGGGATGCTCCCCTGGGCCTAGGGTTGTCAGATACAGCACAGATACTCTTTCAGTATAAGTATATCCCATGAGACATAAAAGCATGGAACGTATTTGCAGTAAAAAAATACTTCGTTGTCCTTCTGCAATTCAATTTTAACTCGGCATCTTAATCTATATTTGCTAAATTTGGGAGGCCTGTTAGGGCTGGGGCAAAAGGGGAGAGTGTGGCCAGTGAAATGACTTGATCTGACTGTTTTCAACCCATGTGACTCTTACCTATTGGACGTGTGCTATGCCAGAGAGTGTGCTAGGCTCTGGGCATTCATTAAGCCGTGAGCAAAATGGACAGGATGCCTGCACCCCCACCAGTCCTCTGTGAGAGTGCTTTACCCCTTTGATCTGCTCATCCATCCTTGTCCTGTGGACACAGTAAAGTGCTCCAGACTTCAGGAAGCTTGCCCAGCCTCCCAGCACAACACCGCATCTTCTCTGTTCCCCGTAATACCTGCCTTCCTTGCTAGGCGGTGAGCTCCATGAGGATACGGATTAGGTTTCTTTGACTCACAGCTGATTGGGGGTTAGGGCGCTGCCAGGCTGAATGACTGTGTCTTGACTGAGTGCCCATTTTTCTAAACTTGGTCCTCGAGCCTTGCTTGTGGTAAGTGGCCTACCTAACATCCTTTACATTGAATCTGTTCGAATCAGCTAGATTCGGTTTCTGCTGCTTGTGGCATGGAACCCTGATGATACATCAGTCCAAGCAGTTTAATGAAGTAATCAGAGCAGAACATAGAGTGTTAAGCTAGCCAGGCGCACTGGCTCACACCTGTAAAACCAGCACTCTGGGAGGCTGAGGCGAGCAGATTACTTGACTTCAGTTCGAGACTAGCCTGGTCAACATGGTGAAACCCCATCTCCAGTAAAAATACAAAAATAACCGGACATGGTGGCGTGTGCCTGCAGTCCCAGCCACTGCAGGCACACGCTGAGGCAGGAGAATCGCTTGAACCCAGGAGATGGAGGTTGCAGTGAGCTGAGATTGTGCCATTGCACTCCAGTCTGGGTGACACAGGGAGACTCTGTAAAAAAAAAAAAAAAAGTTGGTGTTCCCCTCTCGTGCTCCTGGAGTGGGAAGACCACAGCAGCACACCATAGGCAGGCCCTTTAGGAGACCAGCAGGCCCCTGGGACATGCAGGCTGTGTGGTGGACACCGTGATGGTTTGTCTTCCTAGCGTCGCGCTCTCTCTCTCTCTCTCTCGCATACAGATCCTATCCTTTTAGGGGTGGGTACTATTATTGCCCACCCAGTGGGTGTATCAACCCTTCTACCTTGTACCATGTGATTTATTTATGTGCTCAGTTAACGAGAGCAAAATAAAAACATTTTTTTCAGACCCCCCACACACCAAGAAAAAGGAGAGAAAGCTATGGTTTGTCTACTCAATGTAACACTGAGGTCCACTTCTGCCGGGGATGTGCCCCGGCTGCCGTCTATGAGTCCCTTCAAGATGATGGGATTGGAAGCTTCCTGAGATCCTCCCAGAAGCAGATGCTGGTGTACAGCTCGCAGAACCAGGAGCCAAATAAACCTCTTTTCTTTATTTAAAAAAAGAAAAAGAAAAGAAACGCTGAGGAATCATTTAAAATGACATTTGCAATTGTTTAGGGATATGCTTATGATGGAATATTAAATG
Source organism: Cacajao melanocephalus (assembly GCA_963573385.1). Classification (NCBI taxonomy): domain Eukaryota; kingdom Metazoa; phylum Chordata; class Mammalia; order Primates; family Pitheciidae; genus Cacajao; species Cacajao melanocephalus. The sequence goes on from CAUYLG010016029.1 coordinate 18,513, forward strand.
CAAAAAGAAAGAGAAAAAACAGACTGCTTCAAACAAGGCTTTGGATTCCATGTATATATGTATTAAACACCCGTGTACAGTGGGGGAAAAAATCGGCAGGAAGGAAGCGAGGACCCTTGTTTGTTGGGCGATAGGGAATTGGTGGTTCTTTTGTCCTTTGTCTGGTTTTTTGTGTTTTCCAAGCTTGATTTAACTGATTTAACCATGCTAAAGGCTCTTGATACACGAAGTTTCCAGGCTGCAGGATTCTCGGAGGTAAAAATAGCAGTGAGTTGGAATGTTTGAAAACCTTCTCACAGCGGAGCTAAACCTCTCACGTGCAATTTGGATTTTCCCTGTGAAAGGAAGTCGCCTTCCTTCTCCTCGAAGTCCCCTAGGTCTCAGTTTCTGCATCCGGCCAATGGGGATGACTGTGAGGAGGTCGAAAGTCACCGCTGGGGCAAAGAGGAAGGCAGCCAGCTGCGCGCGCTCGGCAAGGAGTGGCTCGCCGGCGGGCGCGGGCGTGGAGCCCTCCTAAGAATTCTAGTGGCACTACTTCGCCAGCTGGCCGGTTAGCTCAGTTGGTTAGAGCGTGGTGCTAATAACGCCAAGGTCGCGGGTTCGATCCCCGTACGGGCCAGTGTAGGCCTTTTTTTTTTTTTCTTCCCTCATGAACTCCTTTTGCAACTATTTTGAAAAATACTCCTTTCTGGTACTGTAACCGGCGTGCAGGCAGGAGCGAATTGCGGAATCTTTGGACTCGGCCCAGAGGTTGTCGAAAGCGGCCTGCTGGGGAGAGCGGGAGGAACCCAACGCGACCTGGGGCCGTGGCTTTTCACCCAGAGACCCCGCGCCCGACGCCACCTGAAGGGTCTGTTTTAGAATGCCATTGGTTAGGTTTTTAACATTTGTCGTTTTTGGGGGGGCACTCAGGACATCCAAACTGATGCACATCACCCGCTCCCACCCCCCACGTTTCCTGAGGGTGCGTCTGGCCTGGAGGAATCGCCCAGTGAAGACAGGTGCTCCCAGATGTCACCGCCTAGTGTTCTCTGGGCCCCCTGGTGGGGAAGCCTTAGAGTTGAAAATCCAGGTCTGGAATGAATGCATTCCACAGATGAGTATGGAGAGCTAATACTACCGCTTGCCCAGCACGGTTCTAGGCTGGGCGCAAAACGGTGAGACACAAAGACCAACCTGTCTGGAGACACTGACAGCCAGCAGATGACTGCCATGTTTTTAGTGAGGCGTTCAGGTTGTGAAAGCCTCTGGAAACCTTTTCTTCCCCGCCCCACCGCCCCCTTTTCTTTTCAGAAACATCTTAGCCTTCTCATTTCTTCCTCTTGGTTCTGCATTTTGCAGCCGGAGCAAGTGGATGCATTTCCCTCTCCTGGTTCAAGTTTCTAGGGTGGTCAGGTGTGCTCAGTTGAACAAAAGCCGGTTGTATTGGGTCGATGCCATTGATGTCAGGATCCAGCAGGGGCTCCACCTGTTCTTGAAAATTCTACAGTGGAAACAGCTACTAGCTCTGACCTAAATAAGGAGCTCAAAAATCCACAGACCTTGGTAAGTGCCCAGGGTGTAGTAAAAGTTCTCAATAAATGCCAGGCGATGGCGCTGCTGCTATTATTAGCAAAGTTAGGAGAGCCTGGGGTGGCTGACACCTAAAATAGACACCTGTACACACGATGGATGTCACATCTTTTAATAGTACTGGCAGGCACGTTGTTAGATGCAGGGAGACAGCATGGAGGAATTGGTGGAGGTTGCAGCCCTCACGTTTCCTGAGCTTGAAGGGGTTTAGAATATGCCACGGTGGCATGAAAATTATTTTGAACAGAAGGCATTTTTAATTCCTGAAATCTGGCCGGGTGCGGTGGCTCACACCTGTAATCCCAGCACTTTGGGAGGCTGAGGTGGGCGGATCACCTGAGGTCAGGAGTTCAAGACCAGCCTGACCAACATAGTGAAACCCTCTCTCTACTAAAAATACAAAAATTAGCTGGGCATGGTGGCGGATGCCTAAAATCCTACCTACCTGGGAGTCTGAGGCAGGAGAATCGCATGAACCCAGGCAGTGGAGGTTGCAGGGAGCCAAGATGGTGCCACTGCACTCCAGCCCGCGAGAGAGAGCAAGACTCAGTCTAAAAAAAAAAAAATCCTGAAATCTCTTATCTGCTAAAAAGCAGAGCTTCCCTCAGAGCTTCCACTGTGCTGGGCACAGTGGTTCACACCTAGAATCCTAGCACTTTGGGAGGCTGAGGCGGGTGGATCACCTGAAGTCAGGAGGTTGAGACCAGCCTGGCCAACATGGTGAAATCCTGTCTCTACTAAAAATACAAAAATTATCTGGGCATGGTGGTGCATACCTGTAGTCCTAGCTACTCCAGAGGCTGAGGTGGGAGGATCACCTGAGCCTGGGAGGTTAAGGTTGTAGCGAGCCAAGATCTCACTGCACTCCAGGCTGGGCGACAGAGCACTATCTTGTCTCAAAAAAAAAAAAAAAATTGTGGTAAGATACCCATAATATAAAATTCACCATTAAAAAATAATACAGCATCATGAATGCAATGTATTGATGAGGATGATGGTGATCTTCCAGAACCTTCTCTGACACCAACCTGGCTCCCAGCCTTACTTTACTGGCTTCGGTGCTCATCATGCTGTGCTGCAAATGCCAATTTCCTCCTTCTCACCACCTAGACTGTTAAACCCCACTGGGCGGGAATAGCGACTCACCCTCCAGGTGCTTAATAAGGGTTTGTTGACCCGCGGACCTCCTGCTCTCCCTGGGGAGAGGAGCTGGGACATGTGTACACACCTGCAGCTAGAAGACTCATTGGGGAGGGCATACAGAGCCTCAACCGTAAGAAGAAGAGGCGATCAGGCTGAGGAAGATGGGCAGTGGAGCTGGATGGATAGTGACATGTAGAGAGGGTGGGTTCATTCATTCGTTCACTCATTCGTTTATTCTTATTTATTTTGAGACAGAATCTCTCTGTCACCCAGGCTCGAGTGCAGTGGTGTGATCTCGGCTCACTGCAACCTCCGCCTCCCGGGTTCAAGTGATTCTCCTGCCTCAGCCTCCCTAGTAGCTGGTTTAACAGGCATGCACCACCATGCCCGGCTAATTTTTGTATCTTTAGTAGAGATGGGGTTTCACCACGTTGGTCAGGCTCCTCTCGAACTCCCGACCTCAGGTGATCCCCCCGCCTCGGCCTCCCAAAGGGCTGGGATTACAGGCTTGAGCCACTGCGCCTGGCCCAGTCGTTTATTCATATTCATCCATCCATCATTCATGCCCTGAGCCTGCGTTCTGTTCTGGGCAGGGCCTGTGCTGGGCACTGAATGAGTAATATATCATCTTTCCCTTCAAGGTGCACCGAGTCTGGGCAGGTGGGTAGAGAGAGGCCAGAGAGACATGGGAACAATTTGGGGGTTGGGAAACACTCTTGTTAACAATTCAAACTGTGGTCCCCTGTTAGATCTATAAAGCCAAACGTTTAGGGGTGGGCACAGGACTCTGCATCTCCAGACAGGATCCTCCGCTGATTCGGATGCACGATGATGTCAGAACACTTAGTGTGGTAACTTTTGGGCCAGGGGCTCTGGAACCCCGAAGGTCCTGGAGAAGATGAGTGTTAAATACATCCATGACAGGCGATAAGAAAATAAAGGGGAGCTGGTGTCCGCTCTGCTGATCAACCTAGGAGTCGCGGCGGTTATTGGCGGGGGCGGGGCACTCCATGACCTCCCCGCCAGGCGCGGTCGCCTTCCGAGGTGTCTTGGCCTGCGAGGCACCCGTAGCCCGCCCCTTTCCCAGGTGACGCACATTGGAACCGACGTCGCTCAGAGACCCGGGTTCGAGTCCCCGCCTCGGCCGCCATGGCGGATGCGGAGCCGGAGGCTGGGGGCGGCAGCGAGGATGGCGGCGGCGGCGGCGGCCCGGCTCCTCCGGGCCAGAGCGGTAGCGTCGCACGTGTGGCCCCGCTGGACCCCGAACAGCTGCGGCGGGTCCTGGAGCGGGTGACGAAGGCGCAGCCGCCGCCGCCGCCGCCGCCCCCATTCGTGCTGCAGGAAGCGGCGCGGCGGCTGCGGGACGCGGCCCAGCAGGCTGCCCTGCAGCGGGGCCCGGGCGCCGAGCCCCCGCGCCCGCCGCGCCTGCTGCCGCCCCAGGTGAGGCGCCGGGAAGGGACGTAGGGAAACTGAGGCCTGGAGGGGGCCGAGGCCCCGCGGCGGGCTAGCTGCTTCGCCCGGGTTAAGACTCAGGGCGTCCCCAGGCTGAGCTCTTCAGGGACGGTGTTGGGCCCCCACCTGTCACCACCCTGGCATTTTCACCCCAGGAGCCTCACTCGAGGAGCCGTTGCTCACGCTGGGCCCTGTGCGTGGGACGCCCTCGTGCCTTCTCTGCCACCACAGCCCTGCTGGGGGCTCCTGCGTGCTGCCTAGCTCTTCTTACAGGCCTTTGACTGCCCGTTCAGCCCTTGTGGAGCACTTAGAGACGGTGTTCCCGCCACTCCCCACCATGTGCGAGAGGTGACGCCTTGAACACACTTGAAGAATGAACATAAGGCAGGTTCTGGGAGTGACGGGGCTGCTTTAGAGTGGGTGGTCCCGTAGGCCAGACACTGGAGCTGAAGCCTGAATGAATTAAAAGGCACCAACTTAGCTTTTCAGGTGTAAGGTGCCGAGGCCCAGGCTTGGAAGAAAGTTAAACACAACATACGAGTTCGCTGAGGGACTTACCATCCCGAGTGATAGTCACTGATTCGTAACCTCAGTACCCAACACAGCACCTCATGCACACTTAATGTTTGGAATATGTGAAAGCACTCTTATAGTACAAAACAGCCTTTCTCAGTGGGTTTATCTCCTGGGGATATAGTCGCCCGGAGGGTGTAGCATAGCGCCTGAAGCCAGAGGTCCTACACGTCATCTGTAAAATTCCATCCCATTTCAGCGCTGGGGATGTAAAGAAAATTAGTCTCATCCCAAAATTGCCGAAAGAGAGCTTTCATTAGCTGGGTGTGGTGGTGGGCGCCTGTAATCCCAGGTACTTAGGAGGCTGAGGCAGGAGAATCGTTTGAACCCGGGAGGCAGAGGTTGCAGTGAGCCGATATCGCACCATTGTACTCCAGCCTGGGCGACAGGGCCAGACTCCGTCTCAAAGAAAAAAAAAAAAGAAGAGAGCTTATTCCACTGGAAGAAATGGGTTAGAGAATAGAATCGGGGATCTTCACTCTTGAGTTTTTTTTGACTGATGTTAGTTGCCTAGGGTTGTATCCAGTTAATCATCAAGACTGGAGAGTTGTCTTGCTAAGATTTAGGAAGACAAGTATGATTCTGCCCAAATGCCACACTATCACTATCCAGAAGTGTGACCTTGGGTAACTTAACGTTTTTGGTCTTTGGTCTGGGTCAGATGGCTGCAAGACGCCATCCAGGGGCGGCCATCTGCAGAGCCTCTGCTCTGCGCCAGGCAGTGTGCCGGGCTGCTTAGTTTTCCGCAGTGTTTTTGTACCAGCATTTTGCTGGTGGGAAATAAGCTCAGGGAGGTTGAGTGGCTTTGCCTGGGGTCCCTCAGGTGTGGCTGCTCTCCCGAGCCCCTGTACTCCTCAGCATACCCTGCTGAATATGGCCACAGCTTTTTGGGTTTGGAATAAAGTCCAAAAATGACATATTTTTAAAAAAGGCAAACTTTGTCAAGGTTAGGTAGCATGATGGGATTGTATTCTGTAGCTAATCTAATGGAGATAATGTAAAGTCTACCTGCAATAATGTAACTTTGCAGCACCTTCTGCTAATACTCTTTCAGCCCCAGATGCGTCATGGAGGCCACAAAGGAAAACCGGATGTGTACTTTGCCCTTCAGTAGTTTATGAACTAACAGGAGATAAAACACGACCCAGATTCCTTCTAATCACGGCCAGAAAGCTAAAGATAGTGATAAAGAACTAAATGTATTTAGAGAAAGGGAGATTGCTTCTGGCTGAGATCAGAAGCAGCTTTGTTGAAGAGGTGGTATCTGAACTAGATTTGAAAGGGTGAGTCTGCATTGAGAATTCAGAAGAGGAGAGGAGAGGCAGGTTTTGGGGCGGGTGGCGGGGTGCATTTCGACAACCACGGCGGAAGTCCGGGTGGTTCGCTCTGGGGGATGGTGTAAAGCACAGACCAGGTGGACACACTTGGGTCAGATCAAGACTCCTGTTTCTCCCCATCCTCCCTCTTCCCACCCCACAGAAATTTCCAGTTCCACTCAACCTGCCTTGCCCCTTTTCATGCATCCATGCATTTACACATGGATGTATGCCCTTTTTCACCTGGCAAAAATTCCCAGCCTTCAAAATGCCCTTCAGAAATCACTGCTTCTGGGCAGCCCACCACCTCTGGGCTGTTCCTGCCTCTTCATTGGACCTGTGGTACCATGATGACATTGTTTTCCTGTCTGCCTCACCTGTCTGCATTCCTTAGGGAACCTTATCTGCCTTCAGAATAGTCGGTGGAGCTTTGGAAAGGGCAGATCTTGGGGCTCCACCCCACGAGACCTGATTCAGCAGGTCTGTGGGGAATGAGGTATAGCAGAGGAAGCCACCCACCATCTCAAAGGTGAGGCTAGGACTTGGCTAGTGTGTATGTATTCCACCCAGAAATACTTAGTAAATGGTAGCTGAATGAAATAAACATATAACAAAGTGTCAAGCATAATACCCACAGGGTAAGCCAGTTGGGATAGGGGATAAATACACTATTAGTCAGGCTTTGCTGCTGTGGTTATCCTAAAACAACAGGGTTTAGGTGGTGTGTGTGTGTGTGTGTGTGTGTGTGTATTCTGTTTCTGTTTTACGGTTTTGTGGAGACAGGGTCTTGCTTTCTCACCTAGGCTGGACTGATCTTGGCTCACTACAGTCTCAAACTCCCAGGCTCAAATGATCCTCCCACCTCAGACTCCCGAGTAGCTGGTGCTACAGGCATGCACCATCATGCCTGGCTAATTTAAAAATGTTTTGAAGCCCGGTGTGGTGGCTCATGCCTGTAATCCTAGCACATGCCTGTAAGCCTAGCCTAGGGAGGCTGAGGCCGGCAGATTAAGACCATCCTGGCTAACACGGTGAAACCCCGTCTCTATTAAAAAATACAAAAAATTAGCCAGGCGTGGTGACAGGTGCCTGTAATCCCAGCTACTCAGGAGACTGAGGCAGGAGAATCGCTTGAACCTGGGAGGCGGAGGTTGCAATGAGCTGGTATTGCACCACGGCACTCCAGCCTGGGCAACAGAGCAAGACTCCGTCTCAAAAAAAAAAAAAAAGGAAAAGAAAAATGTTTTGTAGAGACAGGGTCTCACTGTGTTGCCCAGGCTGGCCCTGAACTCCTGGCCTCAACCAGTCTTCCCATCTCAGCATCCCAAAACACTAGGATTACAGGTGTGCTCTCCTGTGTCTGGCCCATAGAGAAATAGTCTGTGTGACTGGTAATGAAAGAGCTACGGTCCCTGAAGGATACGCACAATCTAGCTGTCATTTGATTTACAAGTAGCCCAGGAATTGGGGGCTCCCAGGGCTGTGGTGCCAGCTCTTCTTCATGCAAAATATTAGCTGATCTCTGCTATTTGTACTGGTATAACAAGAGACAGACAAGAGGCACACTCCAACTTCATCTCAGGATCTTTATTCTGTCCTATGTGACATTTTTATGGATGTTCCACTGTTTGAGGGTCACACCAGAAGGCTGAGTCCAAAGAGGGCCGGTTGGTGCTCTCAAATAAGTGATTCTCAACGGAGGGCAGTTTTGCCCCACAAAGGGCGCTTGGCAGTATCTTTGATTGTCAGGACTTGGGATCACTACTGGCATCTAGTGGGTAGAGGCAGAAATGCTGCTGGGCATCCTCCAGCCACCCATGTCAAAGGGTTATGTTCTGAAATGTTGGTTGGGCTGGACACGGGGGCTCATGCCTGTAATCCCAGCACTTTGGGAGGCCTAGGTGGGTGGATTGCCTCAGGTCAGGGGTTTGAGACCAGTATGGCCAACATGGTGAAACCCCATCTCTACTAAAAATACAAAAAAAATTAGCCAGACGTGGTGGCGTGCGCCTGTAATCCCAGCTACTCGAGAGGCTGAGGCAGGGGAATTGCTTGAACTAGGGAGGTGGAGGTTGCAATGACCCGACATTGCACCACTGCACTCCAGCCTGGGTGACAGAGTGAGACTCCATCCACAAAAAGAAAAAAGAAATGTTGGTTGGGAAATTGTGCTCTGGATGATGTGATTTGCCTCATTTTCTTGCTGGAGGAAAATGCTCGTTATTTCTGCTCTGTGAGGACAGGAGCCTCGTTTCTTTTGCTTTCCCGACCTTCTCCCTAAGCTGTATGACAGCCGTTCCTGACTCCAGAACAGTGCTTCTGGCACACGGCCTGTGCTCAGTAAATATCTGCGGGATGTTGTTGAAGGTAGTTCTCCCCTTTGGTGGGTGTTTTGCTATTAGATGCAGTGCTGCCTTCAACCTCGTAGAACAGAACATCTTTGCGGCCATCTGAGCGTTTATTGTTTTTTTTTTAATGGAATTACTGGGTCAAAAAGCACATGTATTTGAAATGTTGTTAGATATATTTGTAAAAAGTTGTTGAAAATACTCAACCCTATGCCTAGGTACATGCTCCTGGAGAAACTCACACATGTACACATATGTCCATGAAGATTCAGAGCAGACCCTAGGAAGAGAAGGTTGGAAACCACCTGTCCATCAATAGATTACTATCCTCATACTGCAGAGAGAATGAACCCGAGACCTACACATGTTCATGTGGATAAAATTCACAAAGCAAAATGGAGTAAAACCTACAAAAGGCCTTTCAAGTTGCAGGAGATGATATCAATCATTTAAGAATATTTCAGAACTGGGCCAGGTGCGGTGGCTCACGCCTGTAATCCCAACACTTTGGGAGGCCGAGATGGGAGAATCACCAGGTCAAGAGATAGAGACCTTCCTGGTCAACATGGTGAAACCCCGTCTCTACTAAAAAATACAAAAATTAGCTGGGCGTGGTGGTACATACCTGTAGTCTCAGCTACTCGGGAGACTGAGGCAGGAGAATCACTTGAACCCGGGAGGCAGAGTTTGCAGTGAGCCGAGATTGCATACTGCACTCCAGCTTGGCGACAGAGCCAGACTCCATCTCAAAAAAAAAAAAAAAGGAATATTTCTAAATTGAACTATATGTTTTTAGAAATATCTGCATATACCCTATAAATATTTAAAAAGCATAAGAATGCAAAACAGCACATTCAGTACAGGGGGAAGAAATGGGCATGCAGGTTGGGCAGTAGGAACCTGGGTAACACTGTTCCTTATGGCTTTTTTGTAGCTTCCAGAATTTCATTAAAAACTTTTTTTGGCCGGGCGCGGTCACTCACGCCTGTAATCCCAGCACTTTGGGAGGCCGAGATAGCTGGATAACAAGGTCAGGAGTCAAGACCAGCCTGGCCAAGATGGTGAAACCCCATCTCTATTTTATATATTATTTAAAAATATTTTTTAAAATAATAAAAAAATTTAAAAAAAAAACTTTTTTTTTTGAGATGGAGTTTTGCTCTTGTTGCCCATACTGGAGTGCAATGGCACGATCTCAGCCGACCACTGTCGCCAGCTTCCAGGTTCAAGCGATTCTCCTGCCTCAGCCTCCCAAGTAGCTGGGATTACAGGTGCCTGCCACCATGCCCAGCTAATATTTATACTTTTTAGTAGAGACGGGAGTTCTCCGTGTTGGTCAGGCTGGTCTTGAACTCCCAACCTCAAGTGATCTGCCCGCCTCGGCCTCCCTAAGTGTTGGGATTACAGGCGTGAGCCACCACACCCGGCCAAAAAGTTTTAAAAAACATGGGCCCACGTTATGAATTAGTCTGCTTTTAGAGTACTAAAAACTCCAAGCAAAAACACATGGGTAAGGCCAGGTGCAGTGGCTCACACCTATAATCCCAGCACTTTGGGAGGCCAAGGTGGGATCACTTGAGGTCAGGAGTTTGAGACCAGCCTGGCCAACATGGTGAAACCCCGTCCCTTCTAAACACACACACACACACACACACACACACACACACTTAGCTGGTTGTGGTGGCACATACCTGTGATCCCAGCTACTCGGGAGGCTGAGGCAGGAGAATCGTTTGAACCTGGGAGGCAGAGGTTGCAGTGGCACTCCAGCCTGGGTGACATCGAGATTCCATCTCAAAAAAAAAAAAAAAAAAAAAACCCACATGGGTAAAACTGTTAAGAAGGCTTTTATTATCTCAGTTGGTCATGAAATCAACTTAGTGGAATATGACTAGTATTTTTTAAAAAGTTATGGTGACTCACACCTGGAATCCCAGCACTTTGGGGGTCCAGGTATTTCACTTGACGTCAGGAGTTTGAGAACAGCCTGGACAACATGGTGAAACCTGTCTCTACCAAAAAATACAAGAATTAGCTGGGTGTGGTGGTAGTTACTCGGGAGGCTGAGATGGGAGAATCACTCAAACCCGGAAGCAGAGGTTGTGGTGAGCTGATACTGCGCCACTGCACTCCAGGCTGGGTGACAGAGTGGGACCCTAATCTTAAAAAAAAAAAAAAAAAAAAAAGATGTAGTATAGATACAACCAGCAGGCATTCATGTAGAAATGGTCAGTAGTTCCATCAACTTTTTATTTTACTTATGTATGTTGATATTTATATACACGTGTACTAGGTCATAATGTAAAATATATCATTGTGGCCTCTGTTTTTGTTTTTGTTTTTGTTTTGAGATGCAGTCCCGCTTTGTTGCCCAGGCTGGAGTGCAGTGGTGGGATCAGCTCACTGCAACTTCCTCTTCCTGGGTTCAAGCAATTCTCCTGCCTCAGCCTCCTGAGTAGCTGGGATTATAGGCATGCATCACCACACCCAGCTAATTTTTATATTTTTAGTAGAGATGGGGTTTCACCATTTTGGCCAGGCTGGTCTCGAACTCCTGACCCCAAGTGATCTGCCTTCCTCAGCCTCCCAAAGTGCTGGGATTACAATAGCCCTGAGCCACCAAGCCCAGCCTATATCACTGTGGTCTCTGGTCAGAAAGGTCTGAAAAACACCGCCTTAGTACAAACAAAATGTTTACGTAACAAGCATGTTACATCAGCTTTTTTTTTTTTTTTTTTTTGACGGAGTCTCCCTTTGTCACCCAGGCTGGAGTGCAATGGAGTGATCTCTGCTTACTACTACATCAACTTTTATATGGAAGATGTAATTTAGAAAAAAATGTCAATAATGGCCGGCCAGGTGCAGTGGCTCATGCCTGTAATCCCAGCACTTTGGGAGGCCGAGGTGAGTGGATCACCTGAGGTCAGGAGTTTGAGACCAGCCTGATCAACATGGAGAAATCCCATCTCTACTAAAAATAGAAAAATTAGCTGGGTGTGGTGATGCACCCTTGTAATCCCAGCTACTTGGGAGGCTGAGGCAGGAGAATCACTTGAACCTGGGAGGCGGAGATTGCAGTGAGCTGAGATTGCGCCATTGCACTCCAGCCTGGGCAACAAAATCGAAGCTCCGTCTCAAAAAAGGAAAAAAAATGTCAGTAATAGATTTATGATGAAAGCCAAGTTGCAGACGTGTTGATAAGTACAATGCTTCTTTTCTCTTTCTTGTCTTTCTGTATGTAAGCAACTAGAAGCCATTTGTGTCAAGGTAACATCTGGAGAAACGAAAGGTCAGGAAAGGCCGGTGCCCTTCCAGCCCCAAACTGCAAGACAGAGACAGCCGTCCCAGGGGAGTTCCTGCCTGATGGGGCTCCATGTCACCAGGCCTCAGCTGCTCAGGGTACAGCCGCTTGTGAGAACTGAGCCACAGTCGTGCCTCCTAAGTGACTTACGCCAACCTCCTGCTCAGGTGTTTGTACAGGGACCACTGCCAGCCCTCCAGGCAGTCCCTGCAAAGAAAGTCCCAGCCCCCAAGGCTCCAGATGAACAGGGCTCCATGTTGACCCCCTTGTCGGCCTCTGACCCGCTGGCAGTAACATCTCTTTCATCCAGTTCAGCACACCGATTTATTTCCAACTTGCATACAAAACATACTGAGAAACTAAAAAAGTCGTTAAAAGTAAAGACACGTTCTGGACGGATATCTCGACCTCCCAAGTATAAAGCTAAAGATTATAAGTTCATAAAAACAGAGGATTTGGCAGATGGTCATCTGTCAGATTCTGATGATTATTCAGAACTCAGTGTGGAAGAAGATGAAGATCAGAGGGAGAGGCACGCGCTTTTTGACTTCCCAAGCTGCTCTCTAAGGCCCAAAAGCTTTAAGTGTCAGGCTTGTGAAAAGTCATATATAGGGAAGGGCGGACTGGCCCGGCATTTTAAACTTAACCCAGACCATGGCCTGCTGAACCCTGAGATGGTGCTGTCTGAGAAAGCCAATGGGAGCACCCTCCCGGGCAGCACGGAGGAAAGGACGCTCAGCCTGACCTCCCGGGGGCTGTCCACGCCAGCGGCTCTGCCTGAGGGAGGGGCCCGCTCTTGCTTGGTGACAGAGTCAGCACGCGGTGGCCTGCAGGTAAGTTTCTGTCTGGGTATGTGTCTGTGTATTTGGCTGTTCTCACATTGCTATAAAGAAATACCCGAAACAAGGTATAAAGAAAAGAGGTTTATTGGGCTTACGGTTCCACAGACTGTATAGGAAGCATAGTGCTGGCAATCTGCTTGGCTTCTGGGGAGGCCTCTGGAAACAGAGTCACAGTGAAGGCAGAGTGGAAGCAGGTGTATCACATGGCCACAGCAGGAACAAGGGGCCGGGGGGAGGTGCCACATACTCTTTTTTATTTTACTTTATTTATTTTTTTGAGACAGATCCTTCCTCTGTCACCCAGGCTGGAGTGTAGTGGCCTGATCTTGGCTCACTGCAACCTCTGCCTCCCCAATTCAAGTGATTCTCCTGCCTGGGCCTCCCCAGTAGCTGGGATTACAGGCACCCACCACCAAATTACCTGGGTAATTTTTGTATTTTTGGTAGAGATGGAGTTTCACCATGTTGGCCAGGCTGATCTCGAATTCCTGACCTCAGGTGATCTGCCTGCATTGGCCTCCCAAAATGCTGGGATTACAGGTGTGAGCCACCATGCCCAGCCACTACACACTTTTAAACAACCAGATACCATGAGAACTCACTATCATGAGTTTAGTACCAAGGGGATGGTGCTAAATCAGCCATGAGTGTTTTGCGCCATGATACAGCACTCACCTCCCACCAGGTCCCACCTCTAACATTGGGGATTACCCTTCAACATGAGATTTGATGGGGACACAGATTCAAACCAAATCAGTCCTTACTCCTGCCCCTGCCTGCTCATCATCCTTAAATTGACCTTTACGGTGTCTGATGGGGACTCAGGCAAAGGCTTAAGCGGGACCAGAATCATTCTAGTGGAGGATCTGAGACCCCAGTCTGCACTACCGCCAAATGGGCCAGGAAATGCGTGTCTTCTGTGTGTCGGCGTGATTTAGTGAGCACATCTGATGGGAATGCATGCGTCAGTTCTTTAGGTTTGGAGGTAAAACCAATGGCAGTGCACTCTTGGCTGATGCTGCCATTACAGAGGGTGTTGTTGAGAAAGGGAGTCCCCAGGGGTGCTTCTGGAGTGTCAACAGCCCCTGGCTGCTTAGCATGTGCTCTCCCCCTTCTGCCACTTCTGAAACTCCTGATAAAGCAGGTGTGAGTCACTATGAGTTTGCATTATCAATCAAAAATTTTTTTTTCCTAAATATTTTATTGAGCTGGGTGCTGTGGCTCATGCCTGTAATCTCAGCACTCTGGGAAGCTGAGGCTGGCAGATCACCTGAGGTCAGGAGTTTGAGACCAGCCTGGCCAACATGGTGAAACTCCATCTCTAGGTATTGCACCCCTGTAATCCCAGCTACTTGGAAGTCTGAGGCAGGAGAATCACTTGAACCTGGGAGGCAGAGATTGCAGTGAGCTGAGATCGTGCCATTGCACTCCAATCTAGGCAACAAGAGCGAAACTCTGTCTCAAAAAATAATTACAGGAAAATACACATAGCGTGACATTTACCATCTTAACCATAGTTAAGTGTGTGGTTTGGGGTATTAAATACATTCACAGTGTTGTGCAGCCAACATCCCCACACCACGTATCTCCAGAACTCTTTCATCTTCTAAAACTAAAATTCCGAGCTTCAAGTTGGCCTAAGTGAAAAAGAAACAAAAAACTAAAACTGTCCCTGTAAACAGTAACTCTCCATCCCCTTTCCCCCAGCCCTGGTAGCCACTATTCTGCTTTCTTCTATGATTTTGACTACTGTGATTTCCTTATAGACGTGGAGTTACAGAATATTTGTCTTTCTGTGACTGGCTTATTTCAGTTGGCACAATATCCCCAAGGTTCCCGTTGTAGCAAGTGTAAGAATGTCCTTCCTCTGTAAGGCTGAGTAATACTGCATTGTATGCATACCACATTTTGCTTATTCATTCATCTGTCCATGGACTCTGGGGTTGCTTCTACCTTTCACCTATTTTGAATGATGCTGCTATGAACATGGGTGTTCAATTACCTCTTTGAGATCCTGCTTTCAATTTTTTGGGATACACATCCAGAAGTGGAACTGCTAGATTTTAAGTGGAATTGTTTTATTTATTTTCTTTTCATATTGTTCATTGTTAGTGTTTAGAAATAAAGCTGATTTTTGTATATTTACTTTTTTTTTTTTTTTTGAGTCTCGCTCTGTTGCCCAGGCTGGAAGGCAGTGGCACAGTCTCAGCTCACTGCAACCTCTGCCTCCCGGGTTCAAGTGATTCTCCTGTCTCAGTCTCCTGAGTAGCTAGGACTACAGGCGTGCACCACCACTAATTTTTTATATTTTTAGTAGAGATGGGGTTTTACCATGTTGGCCAGGCTGGTCTCGAATTCCTGCCCTCAAATGATCTGCCCACCTCAGCCTCCCAAAGTGCTGGGATTACAGGCATGGGCCCCCACACCTGTCCTGTGTGTTTACTTTGTATGCTACTGCATTGCTGATTTCATTTATTCATTTCTTAAAATTTCATTTACTTTTTTTTTCTTTTCTTTCTTTTTTTTTTTTGAGACAGAGTCTTGCTCTGTCGCCAGGCGCCAGGCTGGAGTGCAGTGGCACGATCTTGGCTCACTGCAACCTCTGCCTCCCGGGTTCAAGCAGTTCTCCTGCCTCAGCCTCCCGAGTAGCTGGGACTACAGGCACGCACCACCATGCCCAGCTAGTTTTTTGTATTTTTAGTAGAGATGGGGTTTCACCATGTTGGCCAGGATGGTCTCGATCTCTTGACCTCATGATCCGCTCACCTCAGCCTCCCAAAGTGCTGGGATTACAGGCGTGAGCCACTGCACACATCCTGTTTTTTTTGAGACAGAGTCTGGCTGTCTCTCTCCCACGCTGGAGTGCAGTGGCATGATTTCAGCTCCCTGCCTCCGCCTCCCAAGTTCAAGCTGTTCTCTTGCCTCAGCCTCCCAAGTAGCTGGGACCACAGGTGCCTGCCTCTACACCTGGCTAATTTTTTTTTTTTTTTTTTGAGATGGAGTTTCGCTCTTGTTGCCCAGGCTGGAGTGCAATGGCGCAATCTTGGCTCACTGCAACCTCCTCCTGGGTTCAAGCGTTTCTCCTGCCTCAGCCTCCCGAGTAGCTGGGATTACAGACATGCACCACCATGCCTGGCTAATTTTGTATTTTTAATAGAGACAGGGTTTCTCTATGTTGGTCAGGCTGGTCTCAAACTCCCGACCTCAGGTGATCCACCTGTCTCGGCCTCCTAAAGTGCTGGGGTTATAGGCGTGAGCCACCACGCCCAGCCTAATTTTTTTTTTTTTTTTTTTTTTTTTTGCAACAGAGTCTCACTCTGTTGCCAAGGCTGGAGTGCAGTAGCGCAGTCTCAGCTTACCATAACCTCCACCTCCTGAGTTCAAGCGATTATTTTGCCTTAGCCTTCTGAGTAGCTGGAATTACAGGCGTGCACCACCACACCTGGCTCATTTTTGTAATTTTAGTAGAGACGAGGTTTCACCATGTTGACCAGGCCAGTCTCAAACTCCTGACCTCAGGTAATCCACTGTCTCGGCCTCCCAAAGTGCTGGGATTACAGATGTGAGCCACCACACCCGGCCTAATTTTTTTTTTTTTTTTTTTGAGACAGAGTCTCACTCTGTTGCCCAGGCTGGAGTGCAGTGGTGTGATCCTGGCTCACTGCAACCTCTACCCACTGGGTTCAAGTAATTCTCCTGCCTCAGCCTTTCTAGTAGCTGGAATTACAGGTGTGCACTAACATTATGTACTGTTTAAATACTATAAACAGTAGTTTATAGTATTTAATATTCTGTTATAATTCTCTCTCTCTCTTTTTTTTTTGAGACAGAGTTTCTCTCTGTTGCCCTGGCTGGAGTACAGTGGTGTGGTGCGATTTTAGCTCAAAAACCTCCTGGGTTCAAGTGATTCTTCTGCCTCAGCCTTCTGAGCAGCTGGAATTACAGGCATGCACCACCACACCCAGCTCCCTTTTGTAATTTTAGTAGAGATGGGATTTCACCATGTTGACCAGGCTGGTCTCAAACTCCTGACCTCAGGTGATCCACCCGCCTCGGTCTCCCGGAGTGCTGGGATGACAGGCTGAGCCACTGCGTTCAACCTTTATTTTAGTTTTCTATGTTACAATTCCTATTTTCAGAGGAGGGAACTGTCAGGGAATGAGGAAATAGGACATGAGGACAGTGTCAGATCTAGGATTCTCTTCAAAACCCGTGCAGATCCATGGAGACAGAAAGTAGACTGGTGGCCGCGGGGGCCTGTGGGGGGAGGGCGGAGGAGTGACTGCGAATGGGTGCAGTGTTTTTTTTTTTTACCATCACAAATAAGACTTTTTACTTGCCACTATTGTAAGTCTGAATTTTAGACAGATTCTTGGACTGGTGGTACATATCCATCAGCTCCTTCAACTTCAGCATCTGTCTCATCCCCTGTGGCTTCTCCGGAACTACTGCCTTCAGCATGAAGCTCCATGAGTTTTCCCAATTCAAACTTGGGCTTCTGCAGCATTGTTACTTTTCTTACGAAGACACCATGGAGAGGATAAATAGATTGGCAAGGCTTTTCTTTTTTTTTTTTCTTTTTTTTTTATTTTAAAGACGGGTTTCACCATGTTGGTCAGGCTGGTCTTGAACTCCTGACCTCAGGTGATCCGCCTGCCTTGGCCTCCAAAGTGCTTGAATTACAGGCGTGAGCTATCACGCCCGGCCGGCAAGGCTTTTCTATGTCTTTTCCAATGCTGCCTGGAATCAGTTTACTGACCACTTCTTTCAACTCATGTCTGCACCTCTCGGGTCATGATTTCCATCATCTTCTTCCGCATTTGGCGGACCTGCTGGTGCTGAGCGTAAGAGGTCTTCAATATCTGATTGTTGCATTTTTTAGTAAGAGCAACACAGAACAGATGAAGCAAGTAGCCATCGCTAGTCTTGACATCAGCATGAGCTTCAGTCATTGTCAGCCATTTTTTGGCCATGGAACACATTTTGTCACAGGTAAGATCCATGCCATGGAAGTTAGTCAGGCAGTTTTTGCCCTGAACATCTTCAGTAATCAGCTTGAATTTCCTAACTGCAGCTTCATCATTCTGCAAATCAGCAAGACTCACTTCAAACGATTGACCCTTGAGGCCATCAGATGCAATTTTGGTTCCTTGGGTCCTGGTGACTAGCGTCTTTCTAATATTTCTTATATTGAACATAGTGGGTGCTTTCACATCATACCAATCTTTCTTAGAAAATGGATCAACCAGCTTCTTGGCTCCCTTTTTGCCGCCTTTCGTAAGGCGCTTGTTCTTGCTGACCACCATGGTGCTGCTCAGAGAGCCAAAAGGCATGGGTGCAGTTTCTTCCCAAGGTGATGAAACTGTTCCGGAATTAGATAGTGGTGATGGCTACACACTTTTGTGAATATATTATATCCATTGAATTATATACTTTCAAAGGATGAAATTTATGGTATTTAAAGTATATCCAGTAAAATAATTTAGAAATTTAGAAGGTCATGGATAAGCAATGAATTAGGAACAAAATTCAGGTCATGTTTTAAGATGACAGTCACATCAGAGAAGTCTTTTGTTTCATGTTGGTCAACATCCCAGGGTTAGTTTGCTACCCCAGACTTACAGGCTAGCTAATATATATTTATTTTTATTTTTGAGACAGGGTCTCATTCTGTTGCGGTGGTGCAATCATGGCTCACTGCTGCTTCAATCTCTGGGGCTCAAGTGATCCAGCCTCTCAAGCAGCACCATGCCTGGCTAATTTGTGTGTGCATGTGTGTGTGCGTGTGCATGTGTGCGTGCGTGTGCGTGTGTGCGTATGTGTGTGACAGATCTTGCTCTGTTGCCCAGGCTGAAGTACAGTGGTGCAATCATGGCTCACTGCAGCCTCAACCTCCTGGGCTCAAGCAGTCTTCCCACTTAAGCCTCCCAAGTAGCTGGGATTGTGGAGCACACCACCAGGCCTGGCTAATTTTGGTATGTTTGTAGAAATAGGGTTTTACAATGTTGTAAAGGCTGGTCTCAAACTTCTGGGCTCAAGCAATCCTCTTGCCTCGGCCTCCTAAAGTGCTGGGATTACAGGCATGAGCCATTATGCCTGGCCAATTTTTTTAACTTAATTTTTTTTATAGAGATGGAGTCTCACTATGTTGCCCAGGCTGGTCTCCAACTCCTGGGCTCAAGTGATCCTCCTGCCTTGGCCTCCCACAGGTGTGAGCCACCATACCCAGCCTGCCTAGCTAATATTGATCCTGTGTCCAAAAGGGATATTTTGTTGGGAACATTTAAGATGTGTTGATTGTAGTTGATATGTCTTGATTATGTGAAGAAGAAATAATTTAGCGAGTTCATTGCTTTTGACTTGACATTTTTCTGCTTTAAGGCTTTCATGGCAGGGAAGGAGGGAGGGCAGCAAGGGTTGAAAAACTCAGATTATATAGTATACTCTGTAACAAGCCTGCACATGTACCCCCGAATCTAAAATTTAAATAAAAAGGTGGTTTTTTGTTATTGTTGTTGTTTTGAGACAGAGTTTGACTCTGTCACCCAGGCTGGAGTACAGTTGCACCATCTCGGCTTACTGCAACCTCCACCTCCTGGGTTCAAGTGATTCTCCTGCCTCAGCCTCCCAAGTAGCCAGGACTATAGGCGCGGGCCACCACACTTGGCTAATTTTTTGTATTTTTAGTAGAGATGGAGTTTCACCATGTTGAGCAGGTTGGCCTCAAACTCTTGACCTCAGGTGATCAACCTGCCTTAGCCTCCCAAAGTGCTGGGATTACAGGCGTGAGCCATTGCTCGTGGCCACTGAAAGGTTTCTATGGGGTATATAAAGCGTACTTGTTTTATTTTATTTTGGGTGTGCAACACTGTCTGGAATTGTCAGTCTGTAGATGTTGAGGAGACATTGCCATCTGAACCAGAAAATGGAGCTCTTTTGGAATCAGAGAGCTACCAAGGACCCAGAAGTCGCTCATGCTCAGAGACCCCTGCAGAGTCCCACACAGCTGTACTCCATCGGAGAAGAGCCACTCAGCCACATGGCGGCCCTGCTGCGGCAGGGGAGCAGAGGGAGTCGCCAAGCAAAGCCAGGCTCAAGGAGGTACCTCACTCTTACAACCCTGTGCTTGAAACCCGTGTCTTTAGCATGGTATGTGGCAATTCACTATTAGTTTCTGAATTTACAAGTCAAATACCTGGAGATCGAGAACAGCCTGGCCAACATAGTGAAACCCTGTCCCTACTAAAAATACAAAAATTAGATGGGTGCAGTGGTAGGCGCCTGTAGTCCCAGCTACTTGAGAGGCTGAGGCAGGAGAATCACTTGAACCCCGGAAGTGGAGGTTGCAGTGAGCTGAGATCGCGCCACTGCACTCCAGCCTGGCGACAGAGCGAGACTCCAAATCAAAAAAAAAAAAAACGTAAAATACCCAGATCACCTAAACAGTTCACCTGAAATGTCATTGTATTGTGTGATAAAGCCAAGGACAGTAGTATCTGAACTCATTCATCCTCTCACCTGTTTAAAGGGACTAGATGGCCTTCAGTGTGGCTCCAAAAGCTGCTAGCCTTGATAAGTTTTGGAATGATTATAACCTGTGTTTATATGGAAGCAGTTCAGAAAACAATGGAAATGGTTTCAGGACCGTTCTTGACTTACAGATGATAATTTCTCCAGAAATGGACAGTAATTTACACATTTACTGGGTGTCCGTCAAGTATCAGTCCTTGTACTAGGGATGGAGGGGACAGTGTGCACAAGATAGACAGGGCCCTGCCCTTTGGGGAGAAAGATGGCAGTCAGACCAGTCACCTGACAAAACTGTCCTTTAAACCTCAGTGGGAAGCAGAAATTTGAGGCGTTTCCCTGTTTGTTGTTATTAAGCAACTCCAGAATTTAGGTCAGGTCATGGCAAGGTAATATCCTATATTCCCACCTTCCCCCACTTCCTGTGGAGTTGAAAGTCAGCTGGTCATTTCTTTCAAAAAGGTTATTTTTTGAGACGGAATTTCGCTCTTGTTGCCCAGGCTGGAGTGCAATGGCGTGATCGTGGCTCACTGCAGCCTCTGATTCCGGGTTCAAGTAGTTCTCCTGCCTCAGCCTCCTGAGTAGCTGGGATGACAGGCGTGCACCACCACACCCTGCTAATTTTGTATTTTTAGTAGAGACGGGGTTTCTCCATGTTGGTCAGGGTGGTCTCGATCTCCTGACCTCAGGTGGTCCGCCCACCACGGCCTCCCAAAGTGCTGGGATTACAGGAGTGAGACACCACGCCCAGCCTCAAAGGGTTTTTAAAAGTCATAATTAAACACTATTGTTTAGCTTTTCTGCTTGTTTTATGAGCATCTGTGGCCCTCGTCTGAAGCCCTTCCAGCCCTTTGCAGCTCCTACTCAATCTCTTGCTCTCTCCCTAAATGCCAATCTGTTTTTTTTTTTTTTTTGAGAGAGGGTCTTGTTCTGTCACCAAGGAGTGCAATGGCTCAATCATGGCTCATGCAGCCTTCACCTCCCAGGCTCAATCGATCTTCCTGCATTAGCCTCCCGAGTAACTTGGCCGACGGGCATACACCACCACACCCAGTTGATTTTTAATTTTTTCTTAAGAGACGGGGTCTCATTATGTTGTCCAGGCTGGTCTCAAACTCCTAGCCTCAAGGGATCCTCCTGCCTTGGCCTCCCAAGTTGCAAGGATTACAGGCATGAGCCACTGCGCCTGGCCTTCTAAGCACTGATCTTGTAATCTCCCTGCACCTCAGAAGACTTCCTGTTTCTAGGACTTTCTCAGCTTCCCCCTCACTTCATTGCTTCCCTGAGGATCTCACTGTCCTCCTGCTTTCCTAAGCATTCTCCCTCTGCAGAGTCCCAAGCTTCCCATTCAGACCTCTCTCTGGTGTCTCATATCTCTTCATTGAAACATCTCCACCTGGCTGTCCTGTGAAGCTCTCTGCCTTTCATGTCTGAGCAGAGCCCACAAGCTGGCTTCCTGTCCACTCCTGCATTGTCAGGGCCCGCTGTACCTTCCCAGGCTCAAGCTGGGAACCCAGAGGCATTCTTGACTTTCTCCTTCACTCACCCTCCCCATGTCCTGTGATCGCTAACCCTGGAGGGCTGTGCCCTCCCCGCATCTCCCTCCCTCCCCTGCCATCCACATCCTTGTTCTTACCTGAGTCCTCATCTTCTCTTGCCTGTACTTTGAGGGTAGTCCTGACTGCCTGCCAGGCTGCCAGCCCCACCCCATCCTCTGCACCACCACCTGAGGTACCTTCCTAAAACCTCCCTCCACAACTGCCTGGAGAAGAGAATCCAAACCCTTCGGCCCCTCTCAGCCTGGGCCTGGGTTGCCCTTCAGCCCTTCTGGCCTGCCTGTCTCCAGGCGCCACCTCCAGCTGTGCTGCCCCCTCACCTGAGCATGTGGCACAGCCTGGGTGAGTCCTGGAGGGCAGGACACACATCTCCTCATCACTGTGTGCTTATTCCAGGGCCTGTACCCAGGACAGTGTTGTGGGGTACCCAGAATGGCTCATGTACTTCACTAAGGAGCAAACAAGTGAAATAGTTAATAAAGTAGAATTTTAGAGTTACTTGGTCACTGAAATTTTTGGAGAACTTTGTGTTTTTTATGTTGTGTATTGCACCAACTTGTTGGCTATTGGGAAGTTCTTGCGGGACATTCAAAGGCATGGTACGCCTTCCCTTGGTAGTTTCTCCAGCAGTGTAACCGGGAAGATCTGGTGGAACTGGCTCTACCTCGGATGGCTCAGGTCGTGACCGTGTCTGAGTTTCTTCTGATGAAGGTGAGTCCTCTTAGTGTTTCTAAATGATAGAGGGTGATTAGAAGTTTGCGGGGGCCGGCACGTCTGCCGAGAGGCTCCCGGCCTGCGGGATGCCTGACCCCAACTCAGAGATGTTCATCACCTGGAAGAGAGTGCACGGAAGAAAAGGCAGGCAGACAGTGGGGTCTGGAGGACTACTCAGGCAATGTCAGAATGGCATGCCAGAATAGCAAGTTTATTGTGTGCATAAGTCTGACTATATCTCTTTTAGTTCTTCCTTGATGACGTAAACTACATTGTAACATTAAACAGTAAAAGCAGAAACAGAAATCAATGGCATGAGAACTGAACAGTTCTCATACAATAGCTACATTGTGACATTGTTATATAAAAACAAAGTAAAGAAGGGAACATGTAGCACAGCTTAACTCACTCGGGGTCCCCACTCAAGGTCAACAGAGCCATAAATCTTTTGCAAAAACAGAAATTGAGCTAACACACAATGTTTAGTAAAACCACACAATGTCTCATGAAACCGCTATGCTGGAGCTCAGCGTTCTGCTCCAAATTTCCGTAACAAGCAGTATTCTGCAGAAATCATGCATCAACACTTCCCCCTTTCCCTCAGCTCAACAGCCTCCAGGAAAAGGTGAAACGTGTATGGGCTCGAGCTCAGAATGGCCACGGCACAGCTAAGCACCGTGAATGGGAGCGATCCCCACAAACAAATATTGAGTTTCTAGAGGCAAATTTTACATAAACCTGTAAACTTTGTAATAAAACCCTCGATTCAATGTGTGTGGAAACATCACCTTGTACCTTTTGCCTGGACTATGGAAATTCATTCCTGACAGAGCGGTAGGTATATCTAAGCTAGCCCACAGCAGTCTACCCATTTTGAAGTTGCAAGTGTTTGATTTCAAGATCTTAAGTCTGAACCTCTTTATATTTAGATGTAGGTTGTATCCCACCATCCCCAATTCTTTCTTCAATTCACATTACATCTAGCAAGCCTCAGTCCACTATAGAATATAGAATATTAAACTAAATCTTTCAGTTTGTTTCAAGAGTATAAACTTTTAATGTTAAGGTAAATAATTGCAACAACCAATATGCATTATGAGAAATGACTGGCCCAGAAGCAAAGACTAGAAACTCTTTAATTTCATGTGGATACTGCCAATGGCTAGAAGAATATTTGCTCTTCTCTTCATTTTCTACCCTGTTTCTGGATTGCCAATCTTTCATGAGCTGAGGCTTTAACTGCCCCCAGTTCCTAGAGGACCAATACATTTCCCATTCCATCTAAGCTGGGTGCAAAGTTTATCCCCATTCCATTTCCTCAGCTGCCATCTGGTAGGTTCTCAGGCACTCCAGGGAAAAGTTTACTTAATTCTTCTTTTACTACACAATTAAACTACCCACCTACTTGCTTATGATTTTGGAAATCTCTTCAGAGACTCTTGAGTATTTTAAGGATGAAGAACTTGAAGCCCACTTGGGATCTAATGATTACCTCTGAGAGTTATGACTTGTACTTTTCCAATTAAATCAAAGGGGATCTTACCTATGAGATGAGAAGTAAATATGTCATGGAACATTGGATTTACTTGGCCAATACCTTGTGCCAGAATCACAGCTGGTCAAATGTACACGCTTAGAGGCTATCTAAAACTTTTTTTTTTTTAATTTGTGGGGTTTTATTTTGTATTTTGTTCTGGTTTCAGGGGACTATATTCACAGATTCTTTTTTTAATATTGAGAGGAAATTGCTTATCAAATTCAATTTTTGCTAAAATATCTCAATATTATCAACTTTATTATAAGTATTTTTAACATAGTATCTTTTTTTCTTTTGCTATGTGGTCCGAAATTGCCATCACCAATGATTGAGAAATTTGCTACATACCTTCTAACAGTTTCTCTCTCTTTCTATCTCCATGTCCAACATACACGCCTTTGCCTTCTGCCATGAACTTTGTAAGTTTCCTTTGAAAAACTTTGTTATTTTTATCAAGACCAGCCTAACCAACATGGTGAAACCTGGTCTCTACTAAAAATAAAAAAATGAGCTGAGCGTGGTGGCACATGCCTGTAATCAAAGCTACTTGGGAGGCTGAGGCAGGAGAATCACTTGAAGTTAAGAGGTGGAGGTTGCAGTGAGCCAGGATCCTGCCACTGCACTCCAGCCTGGGTGACAGAACAAGACTCCACAAAGAAAATAAAAGTTTCCTATTTTTAAAAAACACTATTATGTGTGCAGTACAGCTTTTGCATTTTCAATTGATTCTGCGTAAGTAGTATTTCTTTGTTTTAAATTGAGAAATTTTTCTATACTTATTTTTAAGCTAGAGAAATAATTTAGTTGTGCAACAATTTAATGTGTTTCAACTTAATTTACACTTAGAATTCATATAGGTAATGTGCTATTTGCATGAAATATTCAGATAAACACATTACAATATTATATTGGTGCTTACATTGTGCAAAATGTCCATCCATTGACATTTACTAGATTTCTGATGTTTTTATGTGGAATAGTAGAAATACTTTAGGCACTTAATATACATACTCAGTATTAGTCTGTCCTTACATTGCTATAACTACCTGAGACTGGGTAATTCATAAAGAAAAGAGATTTAACTGGCTGACAGTTCCACAGGCTGTGCAAGAAGCATGGCTAGGGAGGCCTCAGTAAACTTACAATAATGGCAGAAGGCAAAGGGGAAGCAAGCACATCTTCAGAAGACCAGCAAGAGAAAGAGAGGGAAAGAGGAAGTGCTACACACCTTTAAACACCCAGATCTTGTGAGAACTCACTCACTGTCATGAGAAGAGCAAGAGAGAAATCCGCCTCCATGATCTAGTCATCTCCTACTAGATCCCTCCCCCAAGATTGGGAATTACAATTTCAACATGAGATATTGGTGGGGATACAGAGCCAAACCCTATCATACTCCAAGAAGACAATAATATAGAAAACAATCAATGTTTGAAGCTAAATATAGTGCTACCAATACAACAAAGTTGTGTTTATTGAATTATTTTATACTTTGATATTTAAATTTAAATTGATTTAAATTAAATTCAATTAAAAATAATTTTCTCTGCCACACTGGTCACATTTCAAGTACTGAAAAATGACATGTAGCTAGTGGTTACCACACTGTGCAGCAACTGGTTTAGATCGTGTCTGGATTCAATGTCCAGTTCTCCTATTTTCTCAATGCGATTGGGAGAAAATTACTTCATTTTCTAAGCTTTAGTTTCTCCATCTGGAAATGAGAGTGAAATAACACAACTAGTTCACAGAATTTTAGAAAGGGCTAAAATATATAATCCAAAGCAAGTGCTCATTGCAGGTTTTGAAACATGATTTCCACTATGCATTACTAAAGAAATTACATTATTTAACAACTGCTATATTAAAGAAATCAGTGCAAACAAGATGATATAATAATTTGCTTGTGGCATTGATGTAAATACAACACACATGCGCACACACACACACACACACACACACACACATATATATATATATATAATTTTTTCATTTCTGGGAGTTCCAAGGAGTTTTTAAATATCTATCTGTTCTAGATTCATATTTGTCCATGTTTATGAATAATATCTAAGAGTTTAAAAAATGAGCTGTAGAGCTAACAAGATAATTTTTTTTAAGAAAAAGTATTTTTATGTTGTAAATCATATATATTACTTCAAGGAACATAAAGATAATTTCTTTTGGTTGCATTTTTTAGAATAATCTCAGATACAACTGCATCACTTAGGTAACTCTTAGGTAGATGTCATTAGCTATCACTCACTAGATGTGATTTAGAAGTTTTCTGAATGACAGTGTACCTTGAATATATTCCACGTTTGATAGAATAAAATGTACTACTCTTTACATAAAATATTTATGTTGACTATACTTTCTATTTTTTGACATTTGTTGTGTTCTTAATAAATGTCACATATAATTTGTTCATTAGTTCAAGTAAATTTTATTTACTTTATTTATTCAATACACTTTTATTGAGTGCTTACTTTCTCTCATGAAATCTTGGAGAAGGAGTGTGAAAAATGAGAATTGCTTGAATCTTTGTGGCCCTCCCTGTAAAGATAGAAATCTTTCTTGTTTGTTTGTTTGTTTGTTTCCTTTATATTTATAGTTTAGCTACGAAAAAGCTAACCAAATTTTTTCCTTCACTAAGTATCCAGACTTCTCAGGTTTGGTGAACATAGTTGTCTTGAGGTTATAGGACTTTCAGTTTCTTTGTTTGGTCACCTGTTTTTCCCTCACCTGTGGTCATTTTATGCATTAATTTAAGAAATTGCTGAATGTGCACTAGAACTGGAGGTACACCAATGAGCAGAACATATGTGTCTAATAATGCTCAAATTTTGGTGGAGAAAGACAGATTATAAACAAAATACATGAATAGTTATATAGTTTTTAAGTGGTGAATGCATGAATGGTAATATAAAATAGGCAAAGGGGATGAACAGTATTGGACCATGCCTGGAAGGGTGTAACAACGAATAGTATAAAATTTATTAGATAATGTTATTTAAATTGTAAAGATATTTATATTTACACTTGTTAAAATCATGTCAATTCGAAAACAATTTTAAGCTTTACTCATACATTTTTAAGTATAATTCCACATCAACTCAGATTCAACTTATATCATCTACAACTATAGCTATATATGCCCAAGTGTAAGATGATCTTGCATAAAAGATGAAAAACTGCTCCTATAATTTTTTGGTTGATAGATAATAGTTCACACACACACACACACACACACACACACACACACACACGCATATACACAAACACCATATAGATATATGAATCTCTCTCTATATATATATTAATCTATATATATATTTAAGAGTTATTCACTCAGACATTCAAATAAATACATGCTTTATATTTGTGCTATGGAATGAATGTTTGTATCCCCCTAAAATTTATATGTTGAAGTTCTATTCTTTGATGTGATGGTAATAGGAAGCATAGCCTTAGGGAGAAAATTGGAGTTAGATTAGGTTACAAGGACAGAGACCTTGTGGCAAGATTGATGGCCTTACCAAAAGAGGAGGTCATCTCTCTCTCTCCACCATGTAAGCATACAAGAAAGTGGCTCCCACCAGACACTGAATCTTCTGGCATCTTGTTACCTTGATCTTGGACTTCCTTGCCTGCAGCACTGTGAGAATAAACTTTTGCTGTTTAAGACAAGCATTCCATGGTATTTTGTTATAGCAGCCAGAATTGACTAACAAAATCTGTGAACTGAAGTGTGTGTACATATATATATATATATATATATATATATACATATATATATACACACACATATATATATATGTACACACACACACACACACACCTGCACATACATATTTATATATGTATATATATACACACACACTCATTAGGAATATAGATAGAATTTTCAAGTTGTTAAATATGATGCTTGTTTATGTTACACATACAGTTAAAACTGTATAATACATAAATTGATACATAAATTAACTTTAAAGTGTTTTGAAGTATTGTTTTTAACCTAATTTCATATTTCATAAAATTTGTAAAGTTTTGGCTTGTGAAATGCTAAAAATAGTATTGATGTTCATTGAGATGGAGAAGACTTGACAAGACACTTGGAATTCAAGAGTGAAATGGGGAATATCAACATTTGTCTCTGTTGGCTGGGCATGGTGGCTCATGCCTGTAATCCCAGCATTTTGGAAAGCCCAGGATGGTGGATCACTGGAGTCCAGGAGTTCAAGATGAGCCTTAGCAACATGGTGAATCTCTGTCTCTACAAAAAAAACACCCCCCCCAAAAAAAACAGTCAGGAGTGGCAACACACCCTTGTAGTTCCAATTAGTTGGGAGGCTGAGGTGGGAGGGTGGCTTGAGTCCAGGAGGTTGAGTATGCAGTAGGCCAACATCGTGCCATTACACTCCAGCCTGGGCAACAGAGTGGGACTCCATTTCAAAAACAAACACACAAACAAAGCAAAACAACAATAACAAATTTCTGTGTTATGATACTTTGGGGATCCCCATTTAACATTGCTGAATTAGCCCCCAAATTGAAGTGTTTCTTAGAACATCCATGTTTAGCAAGATCATTTTATATCACTCATTAATTTATGTAAGTTCTTCATAATTTAATTCTATCCTTAGCCTATACTCCTTTTTCAGCAAAATAATTTTATGACTTGTCTTTTCTTTCATATGCCTCAATCATTCTTCCTTTAATTTCAATGAGGTTCCCCTAAGATAGAGTAAATAAATTTTAGCTAAACTTCTGTCTTTCCTCTAACTCACCTTTTATACACTTACAAGAGTTATTTATTCAGGAATTCAAATTCAGGAGTGCAAAACTAAGTTGACCAATTTTGAACACTGCCCTATTGAAATCATTTTATGTTCTGGGAATGAGAATACTCTCTGACACAGCAAGTCCTGATTTTACCTGGCCTCTCCCTTCAGAAACATGCAGTGATCTTTCATTAATTTAAATAGGTGATTTACGTAAGTGCCAAGAATAATCTATGGATATTTATAACTTTATATCCCTTTATTAAAAATAACAACAAAGTAGACTTTTACTAAAAGGAAAACATAATATGAGAAAACTAGGAGACAAAAAGAATAAGTCAGTGGAGAGCTTTAAAAAGCTAAGTAGGTCACTGAGGCAAGCAGAAAATATGCAATATCTTTTTTTTTTAAGAAATGAAGTAATTCTTTTTTTTTTTTCATGGTGATGTTGTGGTTTTCTGTTCTTGTGTCAGTTTGCAGTAATTCTTAAAAGATGTACTTCAGCCGGTGATTTTTTAAAAAAAATAGAATAGCAAAAAGCTCAAAATCACAAAATACTATTTATAGAGCGAACCTTACATGATTTGGGGGAAAAAAAAATTCCTCTTCAGTAAGTGTGAAAAACTGATAAGAAACCTTGTCTGAAGAGTGAATCCACTTTAGCAAGACTCATTAAAGGTCACTGTGCAGAACTGGTGAGAAAGGCAAAAATATTTCTCAGAATCAAGTAGAAATAGTTTTGAATAAATTCACTTTGAATAGAAATGCCAGTTTTAAAACAAATCTAAAAATGTCTCAATGCAGAGGATGGACCTAAAACAGGCACATAGTAAAAGAATGTGAGGTTAACAAATTTGAGGCAATTGAATAATTTAGTGTTTCAGTGTTGTATATAATTACTGCTCTTTATAGTCAAGGGGATATAAACAGCTCAACTGAAAATTGGTCTTGTTAGAATATTTAGTACAAAAAATCCTTTATCTACCATTCTTTCTATAGCCTCTTGTTCCTATCATTCATATGCAAATTTTTTTAAAAAAATGAGTAGGCCACTATTATTCATATGTGCGAGAATTTCTTCCTCTGAGGAACATTTCTTAATTCTACCATCCCAAGTCACTCACTTTTTCTACTCCTCCTACGTCCTTTAGTATCTATTGCAGAGATTTGATGTATCACTTTCCTTTCCTCTTCACATCCAATCCATCAGAATGTCAAGTGATACTGCCACAAAATTCATCATAAGGAAGACATTTATCCGTCATCACTGGCACTGCTCCAAAACCCACCTCTCCTCAACAATTCAAAAGCCTGTTTCCTTGTGTTCTTTCTTCCACCATTTTAGCTTTCAGTTTGTGTTCCCCATGACAGTAATTAATATCACCTCTTTAAAACACAAACTGAAATCATGTATTCTTCTGCCCTTGTCTCCCTGTACTAATTCACCACACATATTAATGCATAGCTTTTCATTAAATTGAAAAGTGCAATTCAAACACCTTCATAAGTTGTACAAAGACCTATGTGATGTGACTCTTTTTTACTTCCCCATGAACCGCCTGACTCCTGTGATCCAGCAACTACTGCCCTTTAGCCATACTGGTTTTCTTTCTCTCCTGCAAACTTCAGCTATTTTCCTTTCAGTCTTTGTATTGCCTGTTCCATTCTGCTTGAATCACTCCTGATAGAATCTTAAATGTCATCTCCTCAAGAGAGTCATTATTAATTACTCTAAACAGCTAAGGAGGTCTACTGCTTCTGTGCCCTACACATAGCCCTGTCCTTAGCAGGTGTGCAGAAATGAGAACTAGGTTTTTCTTAGAGTAACAAATTATCAAACACTTGATGGTTTAAACTTCTGGAAATTTATTATCTCACCGTTCTGGAGGCCAAGTGCTAAAGTCAAGATGTTAGCATGGGAGTGTTCCTTCTGAAGTTTCTCAAGGAGAATCCTGCCTTGCCTCTTCCAGCTTCTGATGGTGTCAGGTGTTGGTTGGTTTGTGACAGAATAATACCAGTCTCTACCATCTTCACATGGCTTTCCCTTTCGTATCTCTGCTTGTCTTCTCTTTTTCTATTTCTTATAGGCATACACATCATTGGTTTCAGGGACCACGCCAATGCAGGATGATCTATTCAAAAGATCCTTACCATAATTATATCTGAAAATAAACCAATTTCAAATAAAGTCACCTTTGGAGATTCTAAGTAGATCTCAGAATGGCCATTATTCAACCTATTACAAGTGCTATTGTGTAGCAATTTAATGACAAGAAATAATCCTGAAATATGTTAGGAATGTCTGTTATTTCCCAGACAGGAACCTTTAGATAAGACAGACATTCATGGAAATTAAAGGTAAAGTAAAGGAGGTTTGGTGCTACTTTAATTTTTAAAAAATCATTAAGCCTTGAAGACAAATGGTAACCCTCTTTTCTGAAAGGTAATTCTATGCAGGAAATTCCACGGTTTCATTCTATCTTACAGTTTCATTGATGACAAAAAAAAAAAAAAAAAAAAAAAAAAAACAAGGCTTTGAACCAAAAATATAGGAAAAGATTTCCCAGTTATTAATTATTTCAACATGGGCAAACTTTTATTTACACATTTATAAATAAGATGCAAAAATTTATAACAAAAATTTTTATA
>CAUYLG010016031.1:0-56558 GCA_963573385.1 Cacajao melanocephalus
CAAGAGATCTGCTGTGAGTCTGATGGGCTTCCCTTTGTGGGTAACCCAACCTTTCTCTCTGGCTGCCCTTAGCATTTTTTCCTTCATTTCAACCCTGGTGAATCTGATGATTATGTGCCTTGGGGTTGCTCTTCTTGAGGAATGTCTTTGTGGTGTTCTCCGTATTTCCTTGACATGAATATTGGCCAGGCCTCCTAGGCTGGGGAAGTTCTCCTGGATAATATCCTGAAGAGTGTTTTCCAGCTTGGACTCGTTCTCTCCATCACATTCAGGTACACCTATCAAACGTAGATTAGGTCTTTTCACATAATCCCATATTTCTTTGAGGCTTTGTTCATTTCTTTTCACTCTTTTTTCTCTATTCTTGCCTTCTCATTTTATTTGATTCAGTTGATCTTCAGTCTCTGATATTCTTTCTTCTGCTTGGTCAATTTAGCTATTGAAACTTGTGTATGCTTTATAATGTTCTCGTGCTGTGTCTTTCAGCTCCATCAAGTTGTTTATATTATTCTCTAAGCTGTTTATTCTAGTTAGCATTTCATCTAACCTTTTTTCAAGGTTCTTAGTTTCTTTGCATTGGGTTAGCACATGTTCTTTTAGCTCAAAGAAGTTTGTTGTTACCCACCTTCTGAAGCCTGTTTCTGTCAGTTCATCAGATTCATTCTCCATCCAGCTTTGTTCCCTAGCTGGTGAGAAGTTGTGATCCCTTGGAGGAGGAGAGGTATTCTGGTTTTTGGTGTTTTCATCCTTTTTACGCTGGTTTCTTCCCATCTTCCTGGCTTTATCTACCTATGGTCTTTGTAG
Source organism: Cacajao melanocephalus (assembly GCA_963573385.1). Lineage (NCBI taxonomy): Eukaryota > Metazoa > Chordata > Mammalia > Primates > Pitheciidae > Cacajao > Cacajao melanocephalus. The sequence goes on from CAUYLG010016031.1 coordinate 805, forward strand.
TTGGTGACTTTCAGACGGGGTTTCTAAGTGTACTTCCTTTTTGTTGATGTTGAAGCTATTTCTTTCTGTTTCTTAGTTTTCCTTCTAATAGGCCCCTCTGCTGCAGGACTGCTGGAGGTCCACTCCAGACCCTGCTTGCCTGGGGATCACCTGTGGGGGCTGCAGAACAGTAAGGGTTGCTGCCATTTTCTTCTTATTATCTTCTCCCCAGAAGAGTACCTGCCAAATGTTGGCCTGAGCTCTCCTTTATGAGATGACTCTTTGGGTGTATGGGGGTCTGGGAGCTGCTTGAGGAGACAGTCTGTCCCTTATAGGAGCTCAAATGCTGTGCTGGGAGCTCCATTGTTCTGTGCAAAGCTGCTGGGCAGGTATGTTTAAATCTGCTGCAGTGGAATTCATAACCACCTCTTTTCCCAGGTGCTCTGTCCTAAGAAGGTCGGGCTTTAAAAGTTCCTGACGTGCTGCTGCCTTTTTTCATAGATGCCCTCCCCAGCATGGAGTTAGTCTTGTCACGGTCTGCCAGCAGAGGTGTTGCTGAGCTGCCACGGGCTCTTCCTAGCTTCTGTGTGAACTTCCTTGAGGTGTTGTTTATAGAGGTAGTTAGAACTGCCTTGGTAGTGGTGGACGCCCTTCCCCCAACTGAGCTGGACTGTCTCAAGTTCAGCTGCACTTGCTACAAAAGTCTCAATCTAGAGCTTTTCAGATTGCTTGTTTTGTGGGGGTGGTACCTGCCGAGCCAGATCACCTGGTTCCCTGTCTCAGCCCCCTACCTTTCAGTTGAATGGACGGCTCTGCCTCCCAGGCATTCCAGGCACCTGTTGAAACGGCTGCCCAGATTTGTGTGTTTCTGTGTGCCAACCCACAGGACAGCTGAAACAGCCGTGCTGGAAACTCATGGCGCTTTTTGGCCTGGGAATCTCCTGGTCTGTGGGCAGTGAAAACTGGTTTGGAAATGCAGTGATCACTCACCCACTGCATTGTTCTTGCTGGGAACTGCACTCCAGAGCTGTTCTATTCTGCTATATTGGATCTTCAATCTCAGTCAATTATTTAATTCCATTCATGTCCTTTGATATTTAAAGTCAAAAACAAATTTTCTGTTAGTATGTTTTAGTAAATTTTCTTAAAAACCTATTTCTTCAATGTTTAAAAAACTATATTAGCTCTTTTAGTGACTTTGGTGCTTTGGATAGTTGCAATGTTTTGTTGAATTTAAAATGGTTTTAAAATGTGTTTCTTTTAATTCATAGGGAAATACTACTTCACAAGTTATACTTGGAAAAGGTAAATCAATAATCTTCCTGTGACTTATTTTTCAATGGACATCAAGATACAGAGGGGCATCTCTGCTTCCTAACAGCTTCCCTTCTGGCTCTCAGCAGCCTTTCTTTAGTGTCTCTTTTGATTTGTCAAGTCTAGTCTGCTCTGGGCTTTAAAAAAGGAGACATAAATTTCAATTGTTAAATTGAAGGTAAAGGTAAAAATAAAATAGGAACTGATTAGGACCCATGAGTAAAGTTCATGTATTTTAATACTGCACCCTGTGATCAAAACACTGAAACCATTGCAAATTCCTTAGTTCCTAAATAAAAGACTTGGCCAAGACTCGAATTCAACATTACATATATAATTTTGGATCCAGAAGTCTATAAGAATAGTATGCCACCTTACTTGGTAAATATAAAATAAGGCTATAGAATCACTGACTGTGGGGAGTAATTAGATGTCTTACTGAAACACGTTTATTGTACTAGATCTTTCGAGTTTTTATTTCTTTTTCTGTTGTCTGAACCATCCCCTCCCATAAGACTATGTCCATCTATAGAAGATTTTAAGTAAAGAATCTAGCTAATTTCTGTTGTAACGTCACAATCTCTAAAGAATCTGTGAACAAATTTATCAAAGTAATTTTAAAATTTCTGGACACTAATATGCATAGAAATTAGGATTACATTCTCCTATGTGTATGAAATGTGTCTCTGTGTGGACCTCCATAAATGTATTTATCTCAGTAAATATTTTCCCAAAAATAGACTTTGATATTTAAGCTCCCCTTTATCAAATTACATATTTCAATAACTTGTTATTTAACAATATAAAGTGTGCCTGAAATGTGTGTCTTCTAGGCACAGATGAACAAACGGACTTCGGATTGAGTGATGCCCATCAGAGTGATGGATTAAACTTGGAAAGAGATGTAGTCAGCCAGACTACAGCAACACAGGAAAAGTCACAGGAAGAACTTACAACAAATAATGGTGTTTCTAAAGAAATATGGTTAGATTTTGAAGATTTCTGTGTATGCTTTCAGTAAGTATCCAAATGGGATCAATCTGACTATGTTGAAGTGGTTAAACCCTGAGCTGCATTAGTACACAAATTCACATTAGCATTTATTTTTGCATATTTAGTATAGTGGTTATATAACCTATTAATTCTTAGCATCATTCAAAATAAGCCAATAACAGCCTAGTGTTGATATAATATCAAATAAAAGTTTTAAAAGGGAAAATAAATATATTGATTATCCATATACCATATTAATAGCCAAACCAATCTTAGGCCAGTTTCAGCTTCTCCTCAAAGGCTTGTTTCTTAATTAAAATGAAGAAATTTTATTCACTAGAATTATTCTTGTTCCTTTAGGGCGACTGACCCAATACTGTTGTTATTTTTTTAACTTTCTTCCTACAATTATTTAAGAAAATTAACATGTAGTACTAGTGTTTGCATATAACGACAATAACCTGTTATAAATGTCTTTTTTTCAGAAATATATATATTTTCCACAAGCCAAGTTCGTATTGCCTTAACTTTCAAAAATCAGAATTTAAGGTAAATATGTTAGAATCTCTTCCATTCTGTTTAAATTTTTAGTAGAATCACACCAGTAGAAAACATCTTCAAATTTCTGAAATATTTCTAAACTTATAACATAATTATATTTTTAAAAATTAATTTTTAGAGTCTCCCACTAATCCTTATCCAAGCAATAAGTAAAATTCCACTAGCTTATAACCACAAGTGTGATCCATCTGACGATGTTAAATCCTGGCCTGAATTATTATACAAATCCACATTAAGAAAAAATTGATGTATGAAAAAAATGAAGGAGATGCACAAATAAATTCACTAGATTTGCTTTCAGTTAGTATTTACTGAAGAGTGTGTGGTTCCTAAAACATAAGGACACTCCACCATTATATCTGGATTTTTTCTCCCATATCATCCCTCTCTCTGGAGTTTCTTCCCTTTCATCCTCTTTATCCTCATTGCTGTTGTTCAGCTAATGCCCAGAAATCCTTCAGAACGTCATAAATGCCCTTGACACTGTGAGGTTTCTCTTCCCTGGCCATGGAGACTGAGTTAAGTGGTGTGGCTTCACGCTCTCTGTTTGCCTAGCATTTGCCTCCCACCCTCCCAACTTTCTGGTTGCTTCTCTGTGCCCGTTCTTCCCCCTACTTACTGTTGGCTTCATTAGAAGGGCTGTATCCTTTTGTTTACCACTTATAAGAACATTCCTGGCAAGAAGTAGGAACTCAATTTAAAAAATTGTCGAGTAAGGTAATTAACAAACCACATATTGAGCAGAATTTTAAGAAAAGCCATGACACATATTCTGGGAGACTGAACTATACTAACAGTTGCACGTTTTCCTATCTTAGGACAAGGCCACTCAAGCCCCTAATGATAATTACACACCTCCGTGAGCAGTACACAGAGGTGGGGGAAGTAAAGAGTCCTTGAAACTTTTCCACTGCCCTTGTAACAGATTAAAACAGGCAGAGAAAACCTTTTGAACAGACCTCAAGAGCTGCTCTGTTTCTGGCTGCCTACTCTGAAAATAAGAATAGTGACTGGGGGAAAGAAATCCTTCACCTATTTCTGGAGTCAGTGAAAACACCTAGAGGGATTCTTTGACTTTGTAAAGATAACACAATTAATTGGGAATAGTTGAACCCAGAGTATGATATCAGCATAATGTACAGTTTACATTTTACTTAGGGATATTTCCATATTTTAACCATTGCCAATGATAAAATGACAATGGTTTATAAATGTTGCAGGCCCTAGACTAGGTTCTTTATTGCATTCACTCATGCCTCATAGCAAACCCTGTGAAAGAGATATGATTACCATTATTTTACATCTAAGGAAGATGAAGCAGATCAAATGTGAAATAATGTATGTAAAACACTTAGAAGAATGCCTATTAGGAAGTGGTAATAAATGTTGGCTGCCATTTACTAAAGACAGTTGCATAGAAGCTTTTGGTAAACATAACCATCCTAATGTAAAAGCGTATGTGGTAAATTGGTCAACTGTTCTTTATTCTGATCTTATTCTTACAAAGTGATGATAAGCACAGAATTCTTTTTTCTTTCAAAAGTCTCAGCTTGGTGAAATAAAATTATGACATTTATTTTCTTTCCCTGAATTTTTTTTTAACATTAATGGTGTGAGAAAATAACATTCTTGAAGGCATTGCAATATAATCTTAATGGTGTTCAGTATGGCCGGAAAGTAAGGATCCGCTGGGTTCTGAGACCAGACACTCCTGATTTTAGTGGCCTGCTGAGCTGGGGGCACAGAGCCCCGAGGCCTGTCCTCAGCACAATCCATAGATATTCCCTTGGTGCCTAGTGTGAGGTTGGAGCAGGGTTATTTCAAAGGTGCCATAGGCTGGCACCAGGGCATAAGCCCCTGTGAGGCCTTCAGGAACACCCCACTCCTCAATTCTCAGACCCCTGACAATGTCAGCAAATGAGCTCCAGGCAGAAACTCCTCCTCAGGCATTCATGCCAGGCTCACAAGTACAAAGTTCCTTTATATTTTCAGATAATGAATATTTGAAACAACTCTCTATATCATCAACATGTCACAGCGAATAGGAAACAGTGTCAAATGATGACAAATGGAAAACAGGGGGAGGAGTAATCATTTATGTCATGATTACATTGCATCAAGCATTTCTGTCAATCTTTGTTATGCTTGATTAAATAACGAGGCTTTCTTTTTCATAGCATTACTACATTTTTTTCTTCCTTATATTAACTGTTTTTTTATTGTGGTAGAATAATATGAAAAACTTTTAAAGTATAGTATAGTCCAACTAAATTAATTGAGCACATTTACCATGTGCCATCTGTCACAATTATGTTGAAGCACTGAGAACTTGAAAGGCAATAATGCATTAGTCAAGAGTACCAGCCTTAGAGTCAGGCTGATGGCCGTACCTACTTTTTTCTCTCGTCTTTGCTGCTACAAACTCTGTGACCTTTGGCAAATAGCTTACCCTCTCTGTGTTTCAGTTTCTTCATGTATAATTAGATACATTAATACTACTCATATAGGATGAACTGAAATTATATACATACAACGTTTATGTAACTATCCTTTAAGGAAATCTGATTTTTTTAAACGCTTTATTCCATCTCCAAAGCGAAAACCCACAGCCTACTGTATCGGCGAGCAATGGGTATTAAGTTAGTCACACTGCTATAAAGAACTACCTGAGACTGGGTAATTTATGTAGAAAATAGGCTTAATTGACTCACAGTTCTGCAGGCTGTACAGGAAGCGTGGATGGGAGGCCTCGAGAAATTGACAGTCATGGCGGAAGGTGATGGCGAAGCAAGCACGTCTTACCGTGGCAGAACAGGAGAGAGAAAGAGAGAGAGCAAAGAGGGAAGCACCACACACTTTCAAACAACCAGGTCTCCTGAGAACTCTCACTAGAAAAGCAAGGGGACAAGTCTGCCCCCATGATTCAGTTACCTCCCACCAGGCCCCTCCTTCAACATGTGGGGATTACAATTCGACGTGAGATTTGGGTGGAAACACAGAGCTAAACCATCTCAGGCATATATCTGAAGATCCTGTGGAAAGAAGGAAGAGAGGTTATTTCACATACCACCCTGTAAAAGAACTTAATACATCCAATTGGCCATTCCCGTTCTCTGCCAAAGTTACTTACTTTGTGGCCTTCCTGCCCATCAAAGACCCATGCTTGAGTAGTATTCTGCCCTGGGCTCAGTCTCCCCTTTTTCTCATTTTTGGAACAAGCACATCCCTTTTCTTTCCTTACAGAGGAGAGCTCTGCCTCTCTCTGATATGGTGGCTAGTCTGACACAGCTGCTGCAGACCCAGTTTCCATAGATGGTTGTCAACATTCACCCAGTATAATTTTCTTCATTTAATTAGATTCATCAAGTATTTATTGTGGTGCCTACAAGACAGTAAGTTTCCTGTAAATCTTAGATGTTATACTATGTTTTCACTAGAAGTGAAAATAATAGCATTGATCAACTATATTAAGTATGATAATTGGTCAATTTTCTTGCAGTTCTCAGAAGAACGAGTGTCCTACTATCTATTTGTGGATAGTCTAAAACCTATTGAACTACTGGTTTGCTTTTCTGCTTTGGTACGCTGGGGGGAGTATGGAGGTAAGAGAGCTCTGAGGAAATGACAGTCTTAAAGCCCAGATCATGTTCAGGCTGGGGAACATGCAATAATAAGATTTTTAGAGGTCGGGTGTGGTGGCTCACACCTGTAATCCCAGCACTTTGGGAGGCTGAGGCAGGTTGATCACCTGAGGTCAGAAGTTCTAGGCCAGCCTCGCCAACATGGTGAAACCTGGTCTCTACTAAAAACACAAAAATTAGCCAGGTGTGGTGGCAGGCAGCTGTAATCCCAGCTTCTAGGGAGGCTGAGGCAAGAGAATTGCCTGAACCTGGGAGGCAGAGGTTGCAGTGAGCTGAGATTGCACCATTGCACTCCAACCTGGGCAACAACAGCGAAACTCCATCTCAAAAAAAAAAAAAAATTAAAAAAAGATTTTTAGAAGACCATGGATGAAGGAACTCCCTCCCTTTCCAGAGTTTCTCCAGAGTCCTACAGGACCACCTATACTACCCACTCTGATGCTCTTACTCCACAGACACCAGGGATTATGCTCACTCCTGCCACCTGCAACTCTTTTGGTTGTACTAATCTGTTCGCCTTTTCGATGTACTTAGTCAATCTGTTGTTGTTGTAATTGTTGACCTAGAAATGTCATCATTCTTAATTATTTCAACATCTATTGAAAAACAAACTATTTTTCTTTGATTTGACAATTCCAACCATCTTTCCCTCTGTCCCACCTTGGTCCACCACTTCCATGGTTACTCTATAGACCTTAAGTTTACCAATTTGTGCATCTTCTCAGTCATCTCAATTTCAGGCACCTCCCTCTCCAGTTCACTCTCTAGAACTCCCACTCCTACAAGTTTGGACACCACTGGATCTTTCATTCCTCTCTATCCTCCCACTTTTTTATGTGTCCATCACCCTCCTCATGTCCTTTTACCTCCCATTCCCAAAATATGTTCTATGGTCGCTCATTGTGATTAAATATATCCTTGGATATGCCCTCCACACATTTGACCTTTTTACCCTCTCATCTTGCTTTCCTGGAAAAACTCCACTATTGTTTAAACCTGATGCTATATCCAACCTGTAGTTTCAAGAGAGCAGCTGAATGTGACTGGAGTGAAGGAAAACAAACATGCTAAATTTGAGGAGCACAAATCCCAATAAGCCCTTAAGCACTGCCAGTATTTCTCTAGTTCATTTATCCTCCCACTCTTATTTATTCCTGTAGATGACTATTGCAAACCCTCAAACATGCTCTCTCTCTCTAATCCTCAATGCCTATTCTTACTCATGTTCAGCTGATGACCTCGCTGTTGATCTCACTTAAGAGACAAAAGAAATCAGAAATGATTTCTGCCTTCAGAATTTCTACCCCCCTTTCCCACAATGAAGTCTCTCAAGATCTGGGCCACCTTCCTTCTGTTCCAATGGATAGACTATCTCTGCTCCTCTGCAAGGCCAAACCCTTGCATACACATGCACACACAGGCACACGTTCACAAAACTTTATTCTTTTATTCTTTGGCCTGTTTTGTTAAAGAATTTTTCTTACACTCAAATTAACAGTACATGAAACTGTAAATGTACAATAAGTATTTCCCGAATACTTAAAACTGAATGTTTTGCCAACATGCAGGGCAGGGATTTTTTTTTTTTTTGAGACAGAGTCTTGCTCTGTCACCAGGTGCCAGACTGGAGTGCAGTGGCGCAATCTTGGCCCACTGCAACCTCCACCTCCCGGGTTCAAGCAATTCTCCTGCCTCAGCCTCCTGAGTAGCTGGGACTATAGGCACATGCCACCACGCCCAGCTGAGTTTTGTATTTTTTAAGTACAGTTGGGGTTTCACCATGTTGGCCAGGATGGTCTCGATCTCTTGACCTGGTGATCCACCTGCCTCTGCCTCCCAAAGTGCTGGGATTATAGGCGTGAGCCACTGCTCCCAGCCTCGGCATTTTTTTTTTTTAACTGAAGTATCATCCATGTTTTGAATGGTGTCTAATGTAGAGCAGGTGGCTAGAAAATATTTGTTGTATAATAAACTTTCCAAAATTTAGTGATCTAAGTTTAGGGCTTCTACCAAACCAATAGCCCTGAACATTGTCCTAGAACATTTAAATTCCATAGGCATGAAGGCATTTCAGGTAGTCTTGTGACCTTATATCCTCAACTCCAGTGTTTTCTGGAAGTACAAGGGAAAGTTTTTTGTCCTCAGTCATTGATGAAGAATTATCCCATATTATTTATCCATTTTTAAAGAAAAACTTGATATTAAAATTAAACTTTGTTAATTGCTTGTTATTTTTACATAATGTCAAAGACTGTGAATCAAAGGTAAAATTTTTGATAAACATGCTGGGCATGTTGGCTCACTCCTGTAATCCCAGCATTTTGGGAAGCCGAGGTGGGCAGATCACCTGAGGTCAGGAGTTCAAGATCAGCCTGGCCAACATGGCAAAATCCCGTTTCTACTAAAAATACCAAAATTAGCCAGGGGTGGTGGCAGGCACCTATAATCCCAGCTACTCCAGAGATTGAGGCAGGAGAATTGCTTGAACCCAGGAGGCAGAGGTTGTGGTGAACCGAGATCATGCCACTGCATTCTAGCATGGGTGACAGAGCAAGAGTCCATCTTAAAAAAATAAATTTTTTTGATAAGCATTGGGATATTTGGACTTATTTTGACACTTTTAGAGAAATCTTATTTTCCCAGATGTAATACGTTTTCTTCCTCTAAAATTGCATATACAAGGATATTGTAGTTACTACCATGGAGATAATAAAAGCAATGCTATACTACAATGAAAAATGTCCTCCTGCTTCTAATTTTCCTCTTTCTGGTTTCTTCCCTTGAGAGGATTGTTATGATGAAGAACGTTGAATAGGGAGGAAGACCTGAGTGTTATTTCTAGTAATTTACCTGGAGTAATTTCTAATGTTCTATGAACATTTTAATAATATTTCTAATGCTTATTATTTATGTTATTTAATTAAAAAAACAGTATTAGTGAATACCAACTACACTTTCAGAATCAAATTTTAATACCTTTTTACTTATCTTAAAGCCTTAACAAAAGACAGCCCTCCCATAGAGCCTGGACTTCTCACAGCTGAAACGTTTTCTTGGAAATCCCTGAAACCCGGCAATCTTGTTCTGAAGATTCACACATATGCTACCAAGGCTACAATGGTTCGTCTGCCTGTTGGGTATGAAGTGACTTCATTTTCTCCAAATTAAAAATGGTTTGAAGGCCTGCAAACTGTTGATTACTAAAGAAGTAAACAATGTGGACTCTAAGATGTTGTTTCTTAAAGCAATTTCTCAAGGCACAGGTCTATCATTACTATTCTTGAGAAAAATAATTCCAAAAAAATACACTGAGAAATCCTGTACACTGAATACTCCTTTGGAAGATTCGTAATTGTCAAAGATTGTGGGAATATATTTAGTCAACAATATACTTTAAGGCTGTTTAACCCAGCATTTTCTAAAATAAGTTTATAGATAGTATATGCATAACATTTATAATATTTTAAGTATTATAAATTTCCTCATACTTATGTTTTCTCATCAGTATTGTGATACTTAGCAAAAACCTTGATTTTATGTAAGCAAAAATTGAGAAGCATGCATTTTCCCCTACCAATCTAGATTTTCTTGTACCTTATTTTTGTTAGATATTATTTTTAATTCAGATAAAGTTGATTAAACACATTAGCTTCCATTTTAAAGAAAATACATATAATGGGAAAGGTTTTTAATTTTGATGAATAAAATTTAAAATATTACCTCAAATTTCAGATGAAATAAATATATTCACTAGGCTTTGAAATAAACATTTTCACTAGCTTTTACTTTTTCCCCTCGAGATCAATCATGCTAATTTTATGTGATCAATGAACAGCTATGGATCTTATGCAAAAAGCAAAGCCTAAGCAACAAATGCTAAAGTAATTGTGTCAAGCATCTAGTATTTCTAGAAAATAATACATTTAGAAACTTTGACATTTCTCACACCTCCCCTGTATACTCCAGCATGGAGAGATTCTCCTGGAAATCAAGTTACTCTGTCTGAGGGCTCATTCACTGAGACAACCAAAGACAAAGAATTTAATAAAGAATCTTCTTATACCCGCTTTCCCCTCATAGGACCTAAACCATCAGCATGTATGTTTTGAACATGCTTTAAATCTGGGGTCCCCAACCCCAGGGCCATGAACTGGTACCGGTCGGAGGCCTGTCAGGAACCGGGCCACAGAGCAGGTGAGCCGTGCCTGAGCTCTGCCTCCTGTCAGATCAGCAGCAGCATTAGATTCTCATAGGAGCGAGAATCCTATCACGAGCTGCACATACAAGGGATCTAGGTTGCATGCTCCATATAAGAATCTAATGCCTGATGATCTGAGGTGGAACAGTCTCATCCCAAAACCATCCCCAAACCCAGTCCATGGAAAAGTTATCTTCTGTGAAACTGGTCCTCAGTACCAAAAAGGTTGAGGACCGCTGCTCCAAATGCTCAATAACTGGAGGAAAGGGAATATCCCTGCTCTCATGACACCACAACCTGGTAGAGAAGATACAATGAACATACATGAAATGATGCATTTGTGACAAAAAGCCTATGAAGTCTACACAGCCCTATACCCACATGAATTTTTCTTGTTGTTAGGGAGAAATCAAGACTAGCCTTCACAACGTGACTGTAACGTGTAGGAGGTCACTCCAGCATGTACTGGAGAGAAGTTTGGCATTCAGTCTAATGATTTTTGTCCTACATAATTAGTAAAATATAGATTTCATGATCCCATAGGGTTCTTATAGAGTGCAAATTCAAAGATCCTTATCTTATCTGTGTTAAAAATTGAACTCTTCACCATCCTTTGACTTAGTTTGAGTTTCAAAGTGTTAAACAACTAACGGGTCAAATGCTACTGCCCAGGGAGCACTCAGTTCTCACCCAACATCCCTTCTCTTTAGGAGACACATGCTACTGTTCAATGCATACTCCCCAGTAGGACACTCCATACACATCTGCAGCATGGTGTCATTTGTCATTGGGGATGAGCATGTCGTGTTGCCCAACTTTGAACCAGTAAGTATTTTTGCAACGGCAATTTTTATGTGCTTTATTTTCAAATATTTTGAACTAAACACTATTTTATTTTATATTCAACTTACTCATTTTTTACCCTTTAAAACTATTAAGTATACTCTGCAAGAAATTCCTACATGCAACCCCAAAGTCTATAATGAAGTCTGAACCCCGTACGTATACAAATGAAATGTGTAGACATTCTCCAACAACTGCTCTCACCTCTACTCTGTTGAATCTCTTTTCATACCTGTTAATATTAGATCCTGTGACAACACTGGTTCTTTGGGATATAAAGGATCGGTGCAGTCCTTTTTAATGCAGTTTAAAATTTTTTTCTCTTTCTTTGCTTTCATTTTTTCCTTTGCCTAAGGAATTTGGAGCATGTGTCTCTGGGGTTTAGCAGGGAAGGAGTAACTCAGAAGGTTCTGTCTCTTCTCCTTCATCTCCTCTCGCTCTTCTTGGTCTCTTCTCCTTGGTTTCTCTTGTTCCCCTGTTCTGACAGCGTCCAAAAAAGAGATGAGGTCAATAGAACCAGTATGCCCCCTGAAATCTTCTCTTGGTTTTAGATGTCCTTTGTGCACGTGCATTTTGGAGAATATTTGCAGACGGCCTTCCCACTGCGTAATTCCCGATGCTTCCTCAGCTCTAACCCTTTCCCATCAAAACACAAAGAAAGAAACAAACAACAATTCCAAATAGCACAACCTTGTATTGATGGGGTTCTCTAAGCCAGTCAGCAAATTTCATGGCAAGCCAATGGTTCCCACACATGCTACACTCATGCGTTCTTCCTTGCCTGAGCAGGGGCTGTGCAAGAGTTCCCAGGGCTGCCTCCTGTTTGCTGTGCCATCTCTCACCGGTTCTCTTTCGCTCTTGCTCATCAGGTTCAGCAGGATCACACAGATCAGCAAGTTCACTTTATACATGGAAGTTGCTTATTTGCACAACTATGTTTATTTTGCTTATTTCAAATTCTTGTCTTTTTAAAAAATACAATTCTGCTTTATATGGTATACATTGTCCAGTTTTTTGTCTTCGTTTAGATAATTTATCTCCCCAGGTGTTTATTTATTTTGGTCTGTGAGCTCACACTTCCCTGGAGATATCACTTCCCAATGTTGAAAAGATTGTTGAAGCTCAAGCTCACGCCCCATTGTTCTTTGGTCCTAATAAAGGAGCAAAAGAGAATAGACTGACCTAAGGGCAGAGAGACTAAAGTTACTTAGAACCGTAATTGCTTCCTTCTAACATGTCCACTTGACCAGAAAACATTTCTGTTCATGGTTTCACCTTAGGGAGAAACACCACGAGATGAAGCTTTCCCTAGGCTTTGTGAGGATTCTCAGGAAGTGTGTTCCGGTAGCGAGTCAGTTGCATCTGTTTCCATCAGTTTCTCACCCTTGCAAGGCATCTGTGCTTCACGCACACTTGCTGGGCCATTCCCCAAAATTTCAGGAGAAAATCAGAAACGATGGATGATTGCACCATGATGCCCTCTAAGGGGAAAAAAGGTATTTTTTTCCTATTTTACCTTTTTCATGCTGCTGCCAGGCACCACACCAGCTGCTCCAGGCAACTCTAGGACCACCCACCATATACCAACCACAGCAGCTCCAAACACTTCACAGTTTTCTCTGATTTTTAAAAATTGGTTACTTCCTGAAATTCCTGTCTTTTTCTTGCTTTATGATTTCCTTAGAGTTGATAGCAGGAGAGAGCCTCCAGCCCATGCTAGATCACCTTCTTGTCTTTTTTATCTTTATGGCTTTCTCCTTGACATCTTCTCTGCTCGTCAGTCCTCAAACTCCACAGTTTTTTGTCAAACTAATCCCAGATATCCTCAGAACTAGGTCTGGATATTAATACGGTGGGAAAATTTTCCCTGATCCCCAATATGAGGTGGATATTCCTCCTACATGTTCCCACTCAGATGGGAATTGCATTCCTTGTTTTTTATCTCTGAGACTGCAGCATTTAGTAAACTGCCTTGATACCAAACCTTCTATATAGAATTATTAAATCAGCCATATAGCAGAGGTTTTATGTTATAACAGAAATTAATTTTGATAAACTAAATGACACTTAAGCATGAGTGAGGATGGCTGCCATGTTTTGTCTTCACAGGAAAGCTGCCGATTTACAGAGCAGTCTCTGTTGATTATGAAAGCTATTGGAAATGTGATTGCTAATTTCAAAGATAAGAGTAAACTCTCTGCAGCTTTGAAGGATCTGCAAACAGCTCACTACCCTGTCCCTTTCCATGATAAAGAACTAACTTCACAGCACTTCAGGGTATGCTTGTTTGGGACATGATGTTCAGAAGAGGAAACTTTCTTTTTGAAATGGTGTATCTTCCCTTAGGTGACCTCCCAAATCAGAGCCAGAGAAAATATTTTGGATGGAGACAATATATTGGGGAAGTGATTTCAGAAAGCAGAAATGAGGGAGTAATAAAAAGAATGAAATGAGAAAGAGAAAGAAATGGCTTAAAGGACACGATAATTACTGCTGTGGTTTACTGGAAATCAGCTGTGCAGGGGGTCCTGAGAAACTCTGTGGGACATCCCTTTAAAAGTTCCCACTCAAGGATGGTGAGATGGTGTTGCGTCTCCACCAACTCTTTTCCTCACTATTAGAAGGATTTCACAGGAGACATTACCAAATCAAAGGATCAGAGTCAGTTTCTGCTGCTGATAGGTTAGATGACTGAGCCTGGATGAAAGAGAGCCCACATGATTGGTTCGCCATTCTTGCTACCAAGATTACTCTGCATGAGCCCACTGTAGCTGGCCCTGATTTAATATGTAAGGGGTCTTGGTGAATGAATCACTTATGCAAAAGGGAGATACTTTGGTTAAAAAAAAAAAAACTCCATTTTGTACTTTGATAATTACATAACTATGTGACATATGATGAAAAAGCTTTGTCTAAATCTAAGAGTTTTTTTAATATGAAGTTGGTACTACTACTAAGTGATTAAGAAAATGCTAAGAAACATTTTCATTTTATGTAGCACACGAAATAATAGTGTCTTACAATGTATGGCATCTTAAAATCAATAAAATAAGCTACTTGCTTAAGCACTGGGATCATGTTTTTTTTTTTTTAACCTTATTCTATACCTCCTCTATTAATTTAATGCTGTATTTTAATTGAGTCTATATTATAAACATTGTTATAGTGATAGCATTGTATTAAATTAGAAATAATCAAATGATAATTTTGGTCTCTTACTGAGTGAGTGAGACTTCAAAGAATCTTCTGGTAGATGGTGTGTATATCTGAGAAATGGTTTTTATTTTTTATTTTTAGAGTATCTAGAAGTTTTTCAGAGCTTTTCTGGGCAGGTGATGGTATTTTCTTGGTATAGAAACATTAATGTACTTTATCTGTTTCAGGTTTTTCATCTTTCCTTATGGCGTTTAATGAAAAAAGTTCAAATAACAAAACCTCCTCCAAACTTCAAATTTGCCTTCCGGGCTATGGTTTTGGACTTGGATTTACTCGATTCCTCCTTGGAAGAGGTTTCTTTAGGTACCGATTAATTTTATGTATTTAATCAAGGAATTTCTAGTTTTAAGTAAGGTAAATAACTTGAGAAAGGTGTTTGTGGAGTAAGTGGAATAGGTCTGTGCGGACTGTCATGGAGCTCAAGCGATGCTCAAAGGGCTCCAAGGATCTGCTAAGGATCCCTACTCCTAATTCCCACTGCATATACTTCAAGAGGAGCCCAGAATTTTCCTGGCTTATTTACTCCTAACCTTAAAAAAATATGGAGTCACTAATCTATATGGTGTGATTTGAAGAATTCTGGTAACATCTTCTGATCCAAGTACCCCTACTTTCCTCTTCTTCCTGTGCTTTGCTCCCACAATTAATTATATATATATATATATATTTATTTAAATATATATATATATATTTAAATATATATATATTTATAAATATATATATGTATTTATATATTTAATTGTACTTTATATATATATATTTTATATATATATATTTAATTGCTCTTTAGGTTCTGGGGTACATGTGCAGAACATGCAGGATTCTTGCATAGGTACCTACAATTTTAACACATCTTTTATTTTTGAGAGCCACCTCTGGCTATATTCACATGGAAATCAATAGTAGTTCACTAGGATGTCCCTATTTTATGTGTTTTCGCTCCTACAGAATGTTTACATTCTAACAAGAACCACCTAGACCCAGCAATATTAACTATGATGCTAACTCTTGCAATATAGTTTTATACGTTGGAGGGCTTTAGCAGCTAAAGGCATTGAAACTTGGGTGAGGGATTAAATATAACTTTCAGTCCAAAGTTGGTTTTTTTCTTTCCAGTGGAATGGCTGGACGTTAAATATTGTATGCCCATGAGTGATAAAGAATACTCTCCTGAGGAAGTAGCAGCAGCAATTAAAATTCAAGCTATGTGGAGAGGGACTTACGTTAGATTACTTATGAAAGCCAGAATACCAGGTATGATTGTTCAAACATTTATAAAATGAACTTGCTTGTGTAAGAATAAATATTTATGCATGTTAATGAAAGTATTTTAGAGTCACCCTACTTTATGGCTCACCTAATTAATTTCAGCCCTCTAAATAATGAAATTATTTTAAATCGGGAAGCATGTCAATGCACTGAGTGTCTTGTTCCCAGGATTGGCACAGTGCCTGGCACATCATAAGCACACAATAAATACTTGTTGAAAGAATGAGTGAAAAAAATGAATGAATGAGTGAAAGATCAGCTTTGTTTTCCCAATCTATTGCAAGTTCTTTTAAAATAGAGGATTGGTCTTTTTCTATATATATCCCAAGTGCCTAGTGGTGTGCTACCTCAGTCAGCTTCAGCTAAGTCATAGGTAGTTTTACATTTCTAGATCAGTTTTCAAACGAATGAATAATTAAGTGGATGAATAAATTAATGCATAATAAAGAAGCCACCATGTATGTCGTTAGTGACAGACATCTAGAAGGCATAAAATGCATTTTAAGTATATTCTCAAATTTATTAAATCAGATACATCTATGTATATTAAATAAAATATTTTTGCCAAAAGGTCTGTTTTATAAGCTTAAAATAAAACATGACAGATGCAAAACATATTCAAGCACTTTGGGAGGCTGAGGAGGGCAGATCACTTGGGCTCTGGAGTTCAAGACCAGCCTGGACAACATGGAGAAACTACAGCTCTACAAAAAATATAAAAATTAGTCAGGCATGGTGGCATGTGCCTGTAGTCCCAGCTACTTGTGAGGCAGAGGTGGGAGGATTACTTGAGCCCAGGCGGTGTTAGTTGCAGTGAACTGAGATCATACCACTATACTTTAGCCTGGGTGACAGGGTGAGATCTTGTCTCAAAAAACAAAAAAACTTATATTCAATTATTTTCATTCTGTGGTTTTTGCTGACATTTTGATAGGAGAAACCTTATCTCCAATAGATTCTTTACATATATTGAAACATTTTTCTGCTAAAAAAAAAAAAAGTCTATTTGAAACATTTAGTGATAATAGTCAAAATGTTTAAGCAGTAAAAACTTCAGATACACAATGGTTAAAAAATCCTAAATTACACAGTTTAATGATAGTAAAGTATCATAGTTGTCTAATTTAATGGGTTTTTTTTTCCTATTACAAAACATATGTGTTCATCAACTTAATATAGAATGTCTTGGTTTATTTTGTGCTGATATAATGGCATACAAAAGACTAGGTTATTTATAAAGAACAGGGATTTATTTCTTACAGTTCTGAAGGCTGGAAAATACAAAATCAAGGGGTTTGCATCTAGACAGAGCCTTTATCCCATGAGGAAGATGGCAGGGTGGGAGAGCACACTCATGAAAGAGAGAGAGAGAGAGCTAAAGGTGGAATAGAGAGCCAAAACTCGTCCTTACATAAGGAAGCCACTTCTGAGATAATAACCTAGTCTTGCAATAATCACGTTAATTCATTCATAAGGGCGTAGCCCTCATGACCTAATCACCTCTTTAAGTTTCCACCTCTGTCGATGCTGTTTCTTTGGGAATTAAGTTTCTAACACATAAAATTTGGGAAATACATTCAAATCATGCATATGGTAAAATATGATTTTATTGTCCATATATGTTGTAAAAATTTTTCAATGATTTTATTTCCCTCTTTAGGGACTAAAATATGGGCAATTTAGTAATGTACTTACTAGAGTTTGTGTACAACTGTTCAAAATGATTTTTAGTGTTTGCATTTTTTCACTCAACAGATATTTATTGAATAACTCTCTTGATTGCACAACAATGTTACATATTTTGGCCTTATGGCAATCAATAAAATAGCCAAGGTTTCTGCTCTGATGAATCTTGTATTCTAATGAGAGTAAGCATATAATAGACAAGTACATATATTAAGATATCAATTTCAGATGCTGGTAAATACTATGAAGAAATTAAGATAGGATAATTAGAAAAAGACTGTTAGTTTCTGATATGGTAGATTTGAGTTTCTTAATAAGGATTCACATTTCTTGCCAAATTATCTACTTTTAAACCATTTGTAGATAATGCAGTAGACTGAGCTCTAGTAAAAATCCTATTGGCCATTGTCCTTTAGAAAAATTGAATGGATTACTTTTTCTGAGATAAGACCTGTCATAAAAAAAAAAGTTTTAGTGTGACAGAGATCTCCTTATGTAAACCCTTTGATGACTATCTTAAATTAGGTCAAGCAACATTTTAAGATTTTAAATTAAAGATGAAGGGAAAAAGCATAATACAGTGACTAGGAGTTTATAGCTCATATTGTAAACCTGATTTTTCTGCTAATAAAGGCTATGACTTTGGATACCGTCTTACTTGTGAGTTTCAACTTCATTTGTGAAAATGAAGGCTTTGGACAAGATGATCTTTCAGGCATCTTACAGCTTAACATTGTTATTATTATTATTTTTAGACACAAAAGAAAATATCAGTGTTGCAGATACTCTTCAAAAAGTTTGGGCTATATTGGAAATGAATTTAGAACAGTATGCACTTTCTCTCCTAAGGTAAAGCAGTAAAATCATATTTTTATTGTAGTATATTGTCCTTTTGTCAAAGTCCTTTCTGAATATTACCAAATTTGTCGACTGCTCCCCAGTCACTGCAGCTAGAACCATACCATTACTTCGGATCTTCCACAATAGTTTATCTGAAACATTTCTGTGGTGCTTGCTACTTTTTGTTTATATTTTAATTGCACGGAACTAAAATTGTAAGCAGAAAACCTCTAGTAGCAGAACAAAGTTTCCTCAAATCTTACGGTGCTGAGAAGACAAAAATTAAAGTTTAGGACCTGGTAGAGGATGACATCCCAGTCCACAAAGTAGTCAGATGAAAGCCTTGAAGGACAATACTTTCTAAACAGGGGCAAGTCTGAGGTAGATCGAACCTGAGGAAAACTGTATTCTAGCCATAACTCATAACTCATGTCCAACTGTCAGGCTAACCTGAACAAAACAGAAAAAAACTACACACCCACCCACCTCTCTCTCTCTCTCTCTCTCTCTCTCTCTCTCTCTCTCTATATATATATATATATATATATATATATACATACACATATACATACACATTGTATGTTATGGAAAATATGTGGAACCACACTCTGGTGATTTAGATATCAGAGGTGGCAGAAAAAAAATCTAAACATGAATGTATGAAAATGAGTAAGAAAATAAAGATTAAAAAAAGAGAAAATAGATTAAAAGTTTGAGAATTCAATGAATAAAACACAGCCAAATGGAAAGTACATCAATGGACATTTTAATAATCAAAATTAAGAACTCATTAATGGATTTAACCACAGATTAGGCACAGTAGGAGAAGAGATTAGTGAGCTGGGTAATATGTCAATAAAAAGTATCCCAACTGAAGCTAAGAGAAGATGAGTGGAAAATAGTGTAAAGGACATGTGGTGCCTTCTCAGAAAGCCTAGTGTGTAACTAGAATGACAGAAGGTACAAAGATAACAGCTGAGAACTTTCCAAAACTGATAAAAGACATCAATTTACATTTTCAAGAGACTCTGCAGACCCCATGCAGATTACTTGATTCACCTTTACTCCAGAACCCATTTTCTAAAAGGGTTATACTTTTGCCTAAAGTTTTATTTCTATGAATGCACATAAGGAGCACAAACCCTCTTTTCCAACTTGCTTTTGTATTTTGGGGCTACCGTGAGGAGAGCTCTAGGTCAGATCCTACACCTAATTTTCATAAAAATGATGTGCTAAAAAGTGGGTGCTCCTATTAGGGAATAGGATCAGTACACTAGGGAGGTGAATTTGAAACACTAGCATTTGAAATACCTTAAGGGGGCTTTCGTTCTTCTCCATGTGATCTTTCCACCCTAGCTAAGACCATTTCACGGAATCTCAGCTCATATCTGATACAGCGGCCATGCTCTTTCAATGCTTTGAGTTTTACACATACATTTCTTGGACATATAAAACCAAAAAGTCTAACTATTATTTAAACTCAAATGTCAGGGGCATCCAAAGCTACCTTATCTTAGCAGGCATTAATTCTATGGTTAAGAGCACATAATTTGGCACAAGACCTAAAGCTAATCCCAGCTCTACTAATTACTGTTATCTAAGGTAAGATTCTTATCCTCTCTAAACTTAATTTTTATATGTAGCACAGGGATAATAATATATATTGCATAATACTATTCTCTCATAAATCTGTAAAGATAAATGAAGGTAAACAGGAAAAGCACTTAGCACAATGCCACAGACTGAATCATCACAGAAAAGTAGCCATTGTAATTATTGGTATTGTCATTACTATTACATGTAGCACTTTGAGGTTATGAAGCCCAGACTTCCATCATTCTCAACTCTGAAGGGGGAGAACTCCCCCCAAGTCAACTTGGGGAAGACCAAATTACCAATTTACAATTTGGTCTTAAGATTGAGTCCAATTTCATCTTAACTATTCAGTCCAATTGTATGGACATGCACACAAAGAACAGACCCTCTTGTGCAAGTTGCTTCTGCATTGTGGGGCCTATCCTAGGAAGATCTGTAGGTAAGATCTTGCACCCAACTTTCTTATAAATGATGTCTAAAAATGAGCCCCCCTATGAGGGCATCATATCAAACAAAAATCTGACTAGATTGAAACGAATTCTTTATTAAGACTAAGACTTCCAACTCAGTCAGATATCTAACTCTGGGTCATTCAAACTATTCTACATAGTTCATCAGGATTTTGATGGCCCTACATTCATTAGGATTTCTTAAGTTATATGAAAAAGGGTAGAATGTATAAGGGGAACAGTGACAGTCTGGGAAGAACAGAAATCCCACCTTCATTTTAGAATGGTGGCGGGTCCCCTTACGGTCAATTCCCACTGCAACCAGCTTAATTCCCATGTTGGTTGAGCCAACATCCTTGTATAGATTAGGCCAGCCCTGTGTGATTTACGGGGATGTCTTACATTGACAGACCTACACTGTATAGCTCCCAGTTAGAATTATCTTGTCATTGATCATCCAAACCGGGACACTGACAAGAAAAGATGGAGAACTGTTAATAATTAGGCCAATACTGTCAGTATAAACCACAACTATCCCAGGCAAACCAGGATATATGGTCACCCCATTCTTTGTCCTTGCCACCATTTTAACAGGCCTTTTAAACCCCTTCGAAGTACAATCCTGTTAATTTCCTCCTACTAAAAACCTACGATCAACATAAACCTAACAAAAACCAATGATGAAATGGAATATCTGACTTTTGGCTTCCATGAGGACCACCATGACTTTGCTTTCCACTGACAGTCAATAAAAACATCTGCCTTCTGGAAGACAGGAACACGTCTAGCTCTGTCTAGACCTCTAAAAGAGAACCACTGGCTATGGCCATAATGGCTTCCATCCCAACTAATACCTGAGACATCATATAAATGGTCTTATATTCCCGGTGCTACTAAGGGCAGATCTAGTTTCTGGCAAAATGAGAGTGATAAGATCTGGAAGATCCATCACATCATCACTCCCATTATGTTCTGGAATATATCACAGACTTCCGAGGGGAAAGCATGGAGAAACCTCAGCTCCATAATTATTTCAGCAGTGTATGCTCTACTCTCTTATACACCCAGAAATTATGTAGGAGCAAAGCCAGCGCTCTCCACTTGTGCATAGCCTTTGATTTTTAAAATCTACTTTTCCAAACTTATTTCTCACCTTAAACTCCATTTCAGGCTCCATTCTCTACTTTAATTCCAGACCCTTCAGAGACTCACCCAGTTTTGTTGCTAGTTTGCTTGCTTCTAGTTTTTCTATTCGTATAGCTTCAAGTTTGGTTCTGGTTTCCCACCTATAAACTTTACTCCCTCAATCATGAATCGTGTTCTCCTCTGAGAGCCTCAGACAACCTTGAGCACCTTTGACAGACATTTTTTGTGACTGACCTAGAATGGTTCTCCTTACCTTGGTACCATGTATCAGACTACACAGACCCCCTTTGATCAAGATCTCAGTCTAGCAAACAATGACTTGCAATATCTTATACTATTTTTTGTCATTTTTTTTTTGTGAATAGAGCTTATTTTTAAAGTGGCTTTTGCCATTGATACGTAATTTATTTTTATATTTCTAGACTAATGTTCAAAAGCAAGTGCAAGTCTATGGAATCTTATCCATGCTATCAAGATGAGGAAACCAAGATTGCTTTTGCGGATTATACTGTCACTTATCAAGAACAGCCACCAAATTCTTGGTTTATAGTATTCAGGTGAGGTTATTATATAATGACAAATAATGTCTTTAAATGGCTTGGAATATTCATATTTACGAATATTTATTTGTGATAGTAGTAAAGGTATTAGCTTCTGGGTTGCTTTCATAAGTTAGTTAAAATTCTTCCACACTTGGCATTTTAAATGAGATATCATAGAAATTTTTATCTATGCTCCTTTCATCAAAATATGAAGAATGTTTAGTAATTATTAGAACCTTTTACATTCATGGTAAAAATAATATAACAAATTAATATGCTTTTAGTATAGAAAAAGATCCTTTAATTTCTAAGCAATAGCATTTTTGGTAAAAGTCACAAATTACTTATAAAATGGAATTTTTAAAATAGAGTTTGCATTGACAAAATAGTACATTAATAGTATTTTTCAAAATAAAATAATATGTATGCCTTGTAGTTATTTGGAACTTTTGATTTTTAAAAAATTTCTTGGCAGTAATGCAAATTTCAAGCTTTCTTTAAGATTCATGTCAAGGGAAAGTTCATGCTCTTGTAATTACAGAGAAACATTTTTGATTCCTCAAGATGTGATTTTGGTTCCCAAAGTATACACTACGCTTCCAATCTGTATACTACATGTTGTTAATAATGACACAATGGAGCAAGTGCCAAAGGTATTCCAAAAAGTGGTGCCTTATCTTTATATGAAGAATAAGGTAGGTATAAAATTTATTCTCCCCATATGATAGAATGGCAATGTAAATCCACCAGCTTGTACAGGGTCCTGAAGGGAAGGCAGGGTTGTTTTTAACCTACTTAACAGGCAAATAAGGCCCTGATCTTTCACTATAGAAATCCCATATATTTAACAGTAGGAGATATTTAATGTAAACGCTAAAGCATTCTTTACCTCTCAGCCCTCTTTCTTCTTCTCCCCAAAGAAAATATGGCAAAAAGAAAGCATTATAAATTCTAATTATTGAAATTTAAAAAGCATATAAATGCTTAAAATAGAAATGAATCTGAAGAGCTCCTTTAGCCTTACCCCGAAACCAAATCAGATGATTATCTTTGTTTCCCACTGGGTTTTTATTTTACTCCTGTATGTTTCAGAAAATTGTGGTCACACAGCCACCAATCATCACCACCTCACTTTGAGGGCCACATAAATTCCTTTAGCAGCCAGAGGTACTTGAGCACCTAACTGTGGCTGAGTGATAAGACTCTGATCTCTGACCTTCACTCAGACCACATTGCTTCTCTGTTTATTTAAATCTCATATTTGTCTTTTCAGTCATTTCCTCTAAGAGGGAATCACAACAGAGGATAGTGTATACATAGCTGGGTATGAAAAGGGTTGTTTTAGCTCTGATCTTCCATTCTCAGCTTTATGTCTTTGAACCTCTTCATTTTTCTTTTTAAGTTATGTCTGTACTTGACTTCTGAGATTCATTTCAGCCTATGATTCTATACATTATTTTGTATAAATTAGGACATACTTATCTCTTGAATACTGCTTTTGTGTGAATGAAGGTTAAATTTAAGAATGTATTAACTCCATAAAAATCCTAATCAATCTTTCATGCTGTATTAGAGATTTTAGGAAACATTTTAAAAATAAGGGCAATTAAATTCTTGACGAAATTACTTAACCCCATTGATACGTGTGTATGTGTATATTATATACATATATAATGTTTTTTGTTTTTCATAATTTTATTATAATTTTAAAAGTTGTATATGTTTCATTAAACCCTTAGCATGTTTTTTCTATAATTTTTAATAAGATAGACTTTTTTGATATTACAATCAGATTTTATTAAATTTGAAGATATTATCAAATTGTAACGGGTTTAAATTACTTTTATTTTGTATTAAATTTGGCAAGTTTAGCATTTATATTTTATAAGAAAATCTGATAAACGTCAATATATTTGTGTGCAGTTAGCTATGTTTGTAATTCTACATCTAAACATAATTTTTAAAAACTCAAAGTCAATGCATCAATATATTAGTTTTACTTATTATTTTTGTTAATTACCTTGAAAGGGCATTTATATATCACTTAAAAACAAATATTTTGCTAATAAAATTTAATTCCTATACATCAAACACGTATCAACAAACTTTATTTGACCCACACAATTTCCTTTAAACTATATTTATTCTTCCCCATGTACTAATAAATGATATCTCTAAACCAAGCTTGTCCAACTCATAACCCATAGGCCACATGCTGTCCAGGATGACTTTAAATATGGCCCAACACAAATTCGTAAGCTTTCTTAAAGCACTATGAGTTTTTTGTTTTTTTTTTCTGATTCTTTATTTTCTTAGCTCATCAGCTGTCATTAGTGTTAGTGTATTTTATGCATGGCCCAAGACAATTCTTCCATTGCGGCCCAGGAAAGCCAAAAAATTGGACACCCCTCCTCCAAACCTTACCTTTCTGCAGCAGAATGCCTTGGGTTAAATCAAACTATAGGGCTAGTTCTTCAGGAACAAACTTGTCCACACACCAGTGGATTATTTTTTGAATGTTTGTTTTTAATGTTTGAGCTAGACTTCCTTTTGAATAGAAACAGTTTATTTAATTTGTGATTAGAATTCAAAATCCACAAACATTAAGAGGAGAAAGATGATTTAATTTAAAGGGAGACTCTATCAAGGTTATAGATGTCATCAAAATCTAGCAATGAATTCTGTATCACTAGACAGATATACTAATGTTAGTCATGAATACTTCATTTTGGAAGGAACCTTTAAAGACTATTTGGTTGAACCAAATATGAATCTGATTGTTATTTATATCTGGCATACTTCCTTCGGTTTGGTTGGGTTTGGTTTTTGTTTTAGAAACTCCATTGTAGACCTCCCTCTCTAGATTAAACTTGAATTTTTTGGCTAGGTGTAAGTGATACATTTTGAGTCAATGTGCAGAAGAACATTCTCTCTCCACTTAATTATTATTTTTCCATTGTAAATTGAGATTGCAGCAAACATACTTCCTGTCTCATATTTTATCTCTTCTACTCTCTCACTCTAGCCAGCTCTGTTTAGAAAAAAAGTTAAGCCTGGGCACGGTGGCTCACACCTATAATCCCAGCACTTTGGGAGGCCGAGAGTGGGGATCACAAGGTCAGGAATTTGAGACCAGCCAGGCCAACATGGCGAAACCCTGTCTCTACTAATAACACAAAAATTAGCTGGCCATGGTGGTGTGCGACTGTAGTCCCAGGTACTCAGTAGGCTGAGGCAGGAGAATCACTTGAACCCAGGAAGTGAAGGTTGCAGTAAGCTGAGATCACGCCACTGCACTCCAGCATGGGTGACAAGAGCGAAACTCCATCCACAAAAAAAAAAAAAAAAGTTAAAAGTGGAGAAACTGCAGAGGAGAATGTAAAGCTGTGTCAACAGAAAAATAGCTTCAGTGGTCCCTTTTGTGCTGCAGTTTTCCTCTCTTCATAATTCTTGATCTTTGAACATTTAAGCAAACTACCTACGTCCCTGCTAAAATGTGGTTCCCAGAACTGAATGCTTCCTCTGACAGTAATTCACAAAATGTAAAGAGGATCATTGCTCTATTGTTTCGTACCCTGTGATTGCATCAGTCTTTTGGTACCTACAAGGCATGTTGATAGGGTCGACTCAGGAGTCACCTCAAGAGAGAATATCTTTGGCTGGATATGTAATGTCTAAAACTCTATTGAACAGTTACATAACTAGCAATCTTAGGTGGGAATTCTGTGGTTAATTCAGCCTAGCAGGCTCATCAAGAGGTATCCTGACCCATGTGAAATTCACTAGAGGCCTTGACATACGCCTGCCTGAAATTAATAAATACCATGTCTGCAACTTTTACCTGATTTTGTGTCTTCTAATCTTATGAAAAAAGTAAATAAGTTTTTGTTCCCAATAAACCCATGCTGGCTTTAAGAATAGGTTTTATTCTTTGAGGTTCTCATGAGGCATCCTTTTTATGAGCTACGGCAGAACCTTGATAAGTACCATTATTAAACTTACTAGTCTTTGTTTTGCAGAGTACGTATTCTTCTTAAGTTTGAAAAATCATAATTGTTTGCTCTATTTTTTTGATAAATACTCAAGGCCATACACAGTAATTCAGAATACTAGCCTATGGGATCCCTCAATACTCAGTACTCAATGATATAACTCTTTTACTACTGAATCCATTTAGGATCGCCAATTTCTGTCTTGTAATCCTATCACTGATTTAGCTTTAGATTTTCACAGTTAATATCTATCTCACTATTTAATAACTTTTTCCTTTTAAAATTATTCTGAGTCTAAGCAAAAACAAAATAATTTTGCTTTGCCTCTTTAATTCATTAATACAGTAATTTTAGTACACAATATTTAGTATAAAAACTCAAAATAATTTTGCTTTGCCTCTTTAATTCATTAGTACAATGATTAAATAATAAATAGACTCAAATAATAATAAAAATATCAATACATATGTGCATTATACTTTGCAAGTAAAAATGCTTTATTATACATTTTTTTTTACTTGCCCCACACATAATGTCAAAAAGACCTTATTGGTGTTGCAATTCTCATCTCATTATGGGGATTGGAATTCCAGCTAATACTTCTAGATGTCTATGCAACCTTTAAAAAATTCATTCTGGCTTATATATATATATTTAATTTTTACTTCTGGAAATCTAAACATACCAGAGAGCTTTCTGTGAACAGAGTACAGCTGAAAGACAAATCTATTTTTTATTCTTTATTAGGGGCATCTGGAATTACAATCTCAGAATTACTTTGAATATTTGCATCTATTATGATATCATGCTTTTGATTCACTGACTTCTTAGCCGGATATCCAATTATGTTAAACCAAGCTGTTGCCCACCATAAAGTAAGCCATTCCCAGGCTCTTGAGCTGCCACTTTTCTGCAACCTAAAGAGCTCATTCTCAATCACAAATCTGGGTTCTGTGAAATCCAATGAGCTATTCATTTTATAGCTTTGCCTGTCATGTCAACAGAATACATTTCTTTGAACTCATCTGCTTTTCTTACTTCAGTATTCCAGAAAGATGGATCCGGGAGACAGGAAAATCAAGTAAGAAGTTATTGAGCTACTCTGGGATGGTGCAATGATAAAAATTTGCCGTGGGAGGCATTAGAAGAATTAGAAGAGGACATAGTAATCATCTACTGTAGTTAAGCACTTTATTTTATAGTTAAGGAACCACACAAAGGAAAATATCAGAGTCTATTGTTTTCCTGAAAACTTTGTAGGATAGTGCTTTCTCAGAGAAATTCCAAACATAATCCTAGTGATTCTATATTTATTAAGAGATCTTGGGACCTATAAGTATATCATAATAAGACATTGAGTACTATGAGATATTGTACATTTGAGAGAATAACAATGTAACTGATTTCTGTGTAATTTATCTTTCTTATAGAGGGGATACACTTTTGTGGCAGAAGCATTTACAGGTGACACATTCGTACCAGGCTCACGATGGAAACTGCGCCTCATTGGTTCTTACGCTCCACTGCCATGCCTCTCTCGAGACCCTCCATGCAGTACCTTTGCCATAAAGGAAATCCGAGATTACTACATACCCAATGATAAGCACATTTTATTCAGGTACAAGTATATGACAGAAGGGGAAATGCATTTGTTTAAAAATGTTAATATTTTAGGATCAAAATAAATTCTGCAGTAAAATGCTGACTCGGTTTTGATTTCAATTTCTATATTCTTTTTGGAAACAATTAATTGAATATAATGTGATTATGTGTGTGTTATATAAGATTAAGCCTGTATGGCTGCATATAATGGTAATGACATTTCCTTAGTTTTCATCCTACTTGACTTTGATTAAAGATTCTTCATGACATGGCTTCCTCTTACTACTTTCTTCTTCTTCTGCTCCACCTCTGGCTAGTATTTTGTAGGAGTTTCTTTATCAAGCAACTCAGCCTTATTTTCATGCTCATCTATGTGCAGTGTTCTGCTTAAATAGCCTAATCATAGATTCCACTCTCTTTCATTAATCAGTCTTCAATGTCCCTGCACTGCTTCCAGCCCTCATTATCTTTGGTCTATAGAATTGTGTTTCTGGAATCCATGACTCTATTTTATTCCCTTTTCTGCACTTTATCAGTTTTTTCTCTCTCTCCATATCCATTTTCATACTCATCCTTTACTACAGGGTAAATGCCTTTCAAGCACACGTATTTAAATATGTGATTTTCCTGCTTTAAAACCTTGGGTAACTTTCCACTGGCTGTAGATAAACTCTGAACCACACAGCATGCTATTTAGCATTCTTGAACAGACGCCTAACACAGTGCACACTCCTGATGGAACTAATGACCACCTCCTGACATATATGCCCAGCAATTCTATTTTGCTCATGTCTTTCCTCTTGTCTCATGTGTCCTGTCCCCACCTCTCCACTTTAAAAAAATCCATCACTTTTAATGATAATTTTCAATAGTAAAATTTTTTGTGCTTAAACCTTCAAATATAATTACTTGGCTCTGGTTATATTCCTATAGTCCTTTGTTCTCTCTGAGACTGTGACATATTAAATTCTATCTGGTGAATTGCACGTTAGCCATTATGAGAATTAACATTAGTTGAAGGCAAGAATCATTTATTTTCAATATAGAACCTAACACAGTGCCTAATACATAATTGGCCCCAATGAACAATGTGTTTTCTACAAGTTGTTAGAATATTTATCTTCTCTGTTTAATGTACATTTCTCTGCACAGAAAATTTGGAAAATATGTGCATTCCCAAGAAGGAAAAAAACGTATCAATAACTAAAAATAGAAATTGTGATAAAATAGTTTAACTACTGTGATAGAAAACCTTCATATCGCATGGCAGGGTCTCTAATAGACTAAAAAGTGACATTTAACTGTGCCATAGCTAACCCAGAGTTAGAACCTAAGCAGCGCCATCTTAAACCCTGTACCCTGCAAGCACCAAGAAAAATGGTTTTTCCAAAAATAAGTTGTAACTGCTGCGCCGTTTCCTTTGTGATAACTGCTTGCTGCCCCATTTTCCTTGCAATAACTGCTGACCTTGTCTTCTGTAAATAAAAACAGCTAGCTTGCTCTGAAAAATGCTGATTGAAAAGAAAGAGAAGAAAAAATTTTCTATTGTAATGTTTGACTTGCAGTTCTCCACCAGGGACCACTTAGAATTTCCCCAAATTCCAGGAAGCCCACTGTGTAAAGATGCTTGCCTTTGCTTATCAGAAACTGCCAGAAATAGCTTCTGTAAAGTTGCTTGCCTTGCATCCCCTCACCCTCTTGGTCCTAAAACCAGGATGTGGTTTTTCAGCTTAAAAACCCTGCTCCTTCTGAGCTTGGGGCCATGGGTTGGAGAGACGTGAGTTCTCCGTGGCCGCCGGCAACAAAGACCCTGCAATTTGGCATACTTTTGGCTTGGTGTTGATTTTCTGTGCTTGCTCTGGTACAACATAACCTACTACCTAAATTAGTCCCAGAAGCTGGTATTAAAGTTATTAAGCTGAGCAGTAAGGAAGGTGAAGACGGGGCTGCTCAAGTAGCCTAAGTGAAAGTTCGTAAATTAAAGGATATACAACCTTTTCTGGAAACTCAAGATATTGTTTTGTTTGGCGAGTTGGGTTTCAGCATGCTATAGTAAGTGGTAAGACCAGAAAGTCAGCAGAGGCCTTCCGAGAAGAGCTTGACTGGACACGAAATGGATTTTTACATTAGGAGCAAGGGTATTCTTTAAAGAATTTTAAGAAAGATGACATTAGCAGACGTGTATTAAAAATTGTGTCTGCAGAGCATGAATTATATATGTATATAATGTAATATATAATATATAATGTATTTTATATTATATAGAATATAAATGTGTATATAATTATATATGTATATATAAATATAAATGTATATATATAATTATATATATATATAAATTTTTTTTTAGACAGAGTCTCACTCTATCACCCAGGCTGGAGTATAGTGGCACGAGCTCTGCTCATTGCAAACTCTGGCTCCCAGGTTGAAGTGATTCTCGTGCTTCAGCCATCTGAGTAGCTGGGATTACAGTTGTATGTCACCACACCTGATTAATTTTTGTATTTTTTGTAGAGATGCGGTCTCACCATGTTGGCCAGGCTGGTCTCAAACTCCTGGCCTCAAGTGATCCACCTGCCTCTGCCTCCCAAAGTCATGATATTACAGATGTGAGCCACTGTGCCTAGCGTATTAATTATATTTTCTAACAGAAAAGATGTTAGAACTGTATTATTTTAAAATTATATTTAATCATAAAAGGCATGGATTATGAAAAAACAACTTCACTCAAGGCAGCAGTGTGTTGAATGAATAGAAGGGGAGCATAACTGGAGGGAGGGAAACCAGGTAAAAGCTTTGAAATAACCCAGGAGTGAGATTAAGGCAGTCTGAAGTAGGGCAGCATATTGACTTGCTAGGACTGCCATAACGAAAGTCCACACACTGGGTGGATGGCTTAAGCAATGGACATTTATTGTTGCAGAGAGCTGTGGAAACTATTAATAGAAGTGTGAGATCAAAGTGTCAACAGGGTTGGTTCCAACTGAGGCTGTGGGAGAGAACCTGTCCCATGACTTTCTCCTGGCTTCTTCTGGTTTGCTAGTAATCTTTGGTTATCTTTGGCTTTTAGAAGCATCACATCTATCTCTGCCATTATCTTTATGTGGTGTTTTCCCCTGTGTGCCTCTATTTCCATATTTCTCTTTTTCTTTAGAGACAGAGCTTACTTTGTCTCCCAGCTGGAGTCAGTGGTGCAGTCAATCATGGCTCACTGCAAACTCTAACTCCTGCCTCAAGCAATCCTCTTGCCTCACTGTAGCTGGTACTATGGGCACATGCCACCATGCCCAGCTAATTTTTTAATTTTTTGTAGAGACAGACTGTTGCTGTGTTGACCAGACTGGTCTCAAACTGTTGGCTTCAAACAATCCACCTGCCTTGGCTCCCCAAGTGCTGGGTTTACAGGAATGAGCCACAGTGCCCGGTACCAAATTTCCCCTTTTTATAAGACATCAATCATACTGGAGGAGAGTCCATTCTAATGACTTTTTTAACTTGATTACCTGCAAAAGACCCTATCTCCAAATAGGTGACATTGTGAAGCACTGGGGTTCGAACTTCAATAGATCTTTGGTGGTAGGAGGGGATACAATTCAACCCATAACAGGCAGTGACAGTGAATCTGGAGAGAAGAAGAAGGATTTTAAGATATTGAGGTAAAATTGACAGCCTTGCTAGAGTTCTAGATTTTGACCTGGGGAAATGTTTGGATGATGTCATGTACTTAGATAAAGGGGAGAAGCTCATTTGCAAGGGGGTCCATAGGAAGACAATTAATTCCTTTTTAGTTTTTAAATGTGGTGGTCTAGTGAAATAGCCAAGTGATACTGCATCAGTAGTTCCTCTGTAGTCATTGATTTGGGAGTCATTATTCTGTTACTGCTCATGGAAGTGCCCAGGAAAGTTTGTAAAAGAGAATCAGATCCAGGACGGAACATGAAGACTTTCTGATGTTTGTGGGAATGTCTGTCAATAGAAGCAAAGCAGCCCCCAAATAGGAGGGAAAGTATAAAAGTTGCTATGCTTATAGTGGAAGAGTTTTTAAAGGAGGAGGAAATCAGGGTCCAGTCAACACTGTCAAATTCTCCAGAGAGGTAAAGGAAGATAAGAACCGAAGTTTGTATAGGACGGTGACAAACTCCTTGAAACCTTGGCAAGAGTAAGTTTAGCACATGATATATTAGTTCATTCTCATGCTGCTATAAAGACATAGCTGAGACTGGGTGATTTATGGAGAAAAGAGGTACAATTGACGCACAGTCTTACAGGGCGCACAAGAAGCATGGCTGGGGAAGCCTCAGGAATCTTACAATCATGGCAGAAGATGAAAAGGAAGCAGGAATAATTTTCACATGACAGAGAAGGAGAGAGAGAAAGAGACAGAGAGAGAGAGAAAGGGGGAAATGCTATACACTTTGAAACAACCAGATCTCTTGAGAACTCACTCACTATCACGAGGACAGCAAGGGCGAATTCCGTCACCATGATCCAATCACCTTCGACCAGGTTGCTACTCCAACACTGATTATCATAATTTAACATGATATATGGGTGGGGACACAGAGCCAAACCATATCACCTGTGTTGGTGACGGAGTAAGAAAGTGGAAGATGAGAAAAGTGGCAGCAGACAACTCTCCTTAGGTGCTGAGCTGGGAGGACAGAAATGCAGTAGAGTCTGAACTGCAGTGGGCTGAAAGTCGTGCTGGTTTGTTTTTTGCTTTGTTTTAATCTGTTTTAAAGACAGGAGAGAACTGTACTTACACACAAGCTAATTTCTGGAAGGAATAAAGAGTGGGGTTTATTTAAGATACAGGAGAGAGGCCAGGCATGGTGATTCATGCCTGTAATCTCAGTACTTTACAAGGCTGAGGCAGAAGGATTGCTTGAGCCCAGGATTTCAAGAACAGCCTGGGTAACATAGTGAGATTCTGTCTCTATAAAAAATAAAAACTTAGCTAAGCATGGTGGTGCATACTTGTAGTCCCAGCTGTATTGGAGTCTGAGGCAGGAAGATCACTGGAGCGCAGGAGTTTGAGGTGCAATGAGCCATGATTGCACCACTGCACTCCAGCCTGGGTGACCTTTTCCATATACAGAGAGAAAAACAAGTGTTGTCTTTTAGCATCATAATATATATGAGAGACATGATATGCAGAAAAGTAAATTTCTAGAAAAATTAAAAGTTGATAGAGTTGAGAACATTTGTGAGGAGTCACCTAAAATAAGAGCAAAAAGCCAACTTTTTAATTGCATTAAAGGGGGAGTTACAAAGAATGAATTAGACTGCATGTTTCCCGTCTTTTTGCAAGTGGTTTCCAAACTATTGGTGAGGGATAAAGGTGAAGGCTATGGGTGCTGCTTTACTTTCTCTGCATTGTTGTGAATCACAGAAAATGCTATTAACAGTGAAGCTCCGAAGTCTTCTGCCAGTAATGGTTTTTGTGTAACAGAGAGGGTTGATGTGGCAGTAGTTTGCAGATCTATTAAGAGGTTTGGTGGCTTTTAGGGCAATCAAGTTTTATATTTATTTATTTATTTTTATTAAGTTCTGGTGTACATGTGCAAGATGTGCAGGTTTGTTACATAGGTAAACATGTGCCATGGTGGATTGCTGCACCTATCAACCCATCACCTGGGTATTAAGCCCAGCACGCATTAGCTGTTTTCCCTAATGCTCTCCCACCCCCACCCTCCCCCAACAGGCCCTAGTAAGTGTTGTTCCCCTCCCTGTGTCCACGTGTTCTCATTGTTCAGCTCCCACTTATAAGTGAGAACATTCAGTGTTTGGTTTTCTGTTCCTGTGTTAGTTTGCTGAAGATAATGGCTTCCAGCTCCATCCATATTCCTGCAAAGAACATAATCTCATTCCTTTTTATGGCTGCATAGTGTTCCATGGTGCATATGTACCACATTTTCTTTATCTAGTCTCTCATTGATGAACATTTGGGTGAATTTCATGCCTTTGCTATTGTGCATGGTGCTACAATGGACATATGTGTGCATGTATCTTTATAATAGAATGATTTATATTCCTTTGGGTATATAATGGGATATATATGTAAAGGGATTGCTGGGTCAAATGGTATTACTAGTTCTAAATCTTTGAGGAATCACCACACTCTTCCACAATGATTGAACTAATTTACATTCCCACCAACAGTGTAAAAGAGTTTCCACTTCTCTGCAACCTCCCTAGCATCTATTGTTTCCTGACTTTTTAACAATCTCCATACTGACTGGCATGAAATGGTATCTCATTGAGGCTTTGATTTGCATTTCTCTAATGATCAGTGATGTTCATGTGTTTTTTTGCCACATGTATGACATTTTTTGAGAAGTGTCTGTTCATATCCTTTGTAGGCTTATCAAGTTTTATAAGTGACTGCTTACTACATCTAAACAAAAAGTTACATTTTTTAAATCTGGGATTTGATGATAATGAAAGTTCTATATTCCTTTTGTTTTGCAGTTACTATATTGGGATCCTTTGCCAAAGTTTATAATAACTCCACTATTTTCAGGATGTTAGTGGACTTTAGAAAGTAGTTTTACTTATAGCTTATCATATCAGAATATTAGACTATTTTCCTTACTGCATTAGTCTGTTCTTGTATTGCTATAAAAAAATACCTGAGACTGGGTAATTTCTGAAGAAAAGAGGTTTAACTGACTTACAGTTCTGCAGGCTGTACAGAAAGCATGATGCTGGCATCTGCTCAGCTTCTCTGGAGGCCTCAGGAAGCTTCCAATCATGGAGGAAGGGGAACAGGGAGCAGGAACATCACATGGCCAGAGCCGGAGTAAGAGAGAGAGAAAGGGAGAGGGAGGGACACATGTTTAAACAACCAGATCTCATGACAACTCAGTCACTGTCATGCAAACAGCACCAAGTAGATGGTGCTAAACCATTTGTGAGAAACCTGTCCCCAAGATCCAGTTACCTCCCACCAGGCCCCACCTCCAACAGTGAGGATCACAATTTGACAGGAGATTTGGGCAGGGACACATATCCAAACTATCTTGCTTACTGACTTGAGAGAAGGACCAACATACTTGCTTATAATGTTAACTATTTTTTTCTTTACAGATATTCCGTTAAAGTTGTAACACCACAACCTGCTACAATACAGGTACGCACATCCAAACCAGATGCATTCATCAAGCTGCAGGTCCTAGAAAATGAAGAAACTATGGTGAGCTCCACTGGAAAAGGCCAAGCTATAATCCCAGCATTTAACTTCATGAAGAGTGAGAAAGGTTTGAGCTCCCAGTGTAAGTGTGCCTTTATGAACAGGATATTTAGATTGATAAATGTTTATGTTTTCATGATACTTTAAAAATGAAAATAAAGTAACAAGTAACTACTTAAATTATGAAACTTAATAGTACAGTAAAATATGAAAAGTATAGCATTTGAATGTCAAATTAGGCTCTGAAAATCAATATAGGTTTACTTTAAAGCCTTCTCACCTTGGAGAAAAATTTACTTTCCTATTACATAAGCCTTTGTGATAAGAAGTCAATTTTTCATTATTTTGAAAGAATATTTTTACTTTTTAAAAATTCCTAATTCATTATTTTTAGAAATTATTCTACTTACTAAAATTAACAAAAATTAAAGTTACTACTTTCAATAGACTATTCTCAATGATTACATAAATAAAATAATTTTGGAAATAATGATTAGTAGTGCTACTCTGAGGTGTATTGCTTAATTATGTTAGTAACGATTCTGACTATAAAAATCACACATTACCAATGTTTATTTAGAATATTTGGAAAAATAGAAAATTACAAGGGAACAAGAAATGTTTTATAATCATGCTGCCCAGAAAAAACATAGTTTTGCCAAAACACACTGTGAATGTTTTGGCTTTTATGCCTTCATTCTCCATTTTTGCATTTAGATTTTAGCAAAACTGGGTTCTTACCTATTTTGCCCCTTGAGATTTCTTCTTTCTTAAAACCATGACTTTTTTCATTTTTTTTGGCCTTGGCTGGGGCCTTCAAACCAAGGTTAAATAAGTGATGCTAATGTATTTCCTTTTCTTAAGTAAGAACACTTGTGGCACTTATCATTTATTATCTTTGTTGGTGGCTTCTAATAATTAGACTTAATGAAACTTGAGAAAGTTCCTTCTATTGATAGCTCTGAATTTTAATATTGAATGGGTTTGGAACCTTATTATTTTTTATAGTTGTTTATAGAAAACATCAGATTTTACCCCTTTAAGTTTAATAAATTGAGTTTTAATTTTGAATCAATCTTGCATTTTTAGAATAAAATCTACTTGGCCGTGACGTTTTAATATACTGCTGTGTTTAGAATACACAATTTTACTAGTTTGTTTGATCATAATCATAGCTTTGTATCTCTATGAGAGTTTTTTTCCTCTCTCTGTGTGTACATGTACATTATTCTTTTCTAGTTCTCAGGCTATAATTATGATGAATTCTTGAAATTAATTTGAGAACTTTTTAGTTTTTCTATTTTTGAGTCTTTTAAATTCTCCAGGATTCATTTCTTTTTTAAAAATTTATTAGATTTGTCCTCAAAAGTTGCTAAATCTGATGTTTTCAGGGGATAGATTTTTGGTTTTTTTTACTGTTTAAGAAAATAATTTTCAAGTTTACATTTAACTGCCTTTCATTTGTATAGAATATATTTTTGATGAAAAGGGTACAGAATTATTTAGTATTTCCAATTTATCTGCATAAATTTGCATATAGGATTTAAAAAAATTTTAATCTCTTCTCAATAGGTTTGTATAAAGTATTATTTTTATTTATTTGTAATTTATTCTTAATGGGACTTT
Source organism: Cacajao melanocephalus (assembly GCA_963573385.1). Taxonomy (NCBI): domain Eukaryota; kingdom Metazoa; phylum Chordata; class Mammalia; order Primates; family Pitheciidae; genus Cacajao; species Cacajao melanocephalus. The sequence goes on from CAUYLG010016031.1 coordinate 37,490, forward strand.
TTTGCATTTATTCTGTATTATTGGTCTTTTCTTAGAAAGAACTGGATGTATTAAACCCTAATGACTCTTTTAGATTTATAATCTACTTCATCAGTATTTACATTTATCTTTAAAAACCCTTTCTCTACTTTTAAAATTTAGTCAAATGTTTTTTCTTCTAGCTTTGCCAGTTGCAATTTTAGTTCATGTTTTAAATCTTGTTTTTAAATGAATATATTTAATGTTACACATTTTTCTAACTCTGGCTACATATATTTTATTATATTTTATAACTCGGAATACTATAAAATTTTATATGTAGTGTTATGTTAGCCATGGGCTATGATTTTTATAATATTTTTAGAATTTCTAATAATAAAATTGTTTTATTTAGCCTATTGCTGTTAATTTCTAATTGAATTCTTTGGAGTTAGAAAGTGCAGATATATTTTCTACTTGAAGGATTTGATTGGTATTTTTCCTGTTTCCTGATTCAAATAAAATTGGATTACTGTTCCACTGAGGTTTACAAAGAACCCTATTTTGGAGGTAGTTTGACGTCTAAGTGCACACACACACTTTCATAAAAGTCAAACTTGCTAATTATGATATTTAAAATGTCAAGATTGTCAGTTATATTTTATCTCACTGGTGTGTAAATTTCTTCGTGATGTGTATTAAGACGTTTTTATTTTTAAATGTGTGAAAACATCTCTTACTCTAACATTTTTAGTTTTACACATTTCTATGCTATGTTGCTAGTTATATAGTTTGATATTTGCCTTATATTTTTGATGTATTATATTTTCAAAATAAACATTTATCAGCTTTCTGTTAACTTTAACAGGATTCCTTATCACTGATTCTTCCTTTTGTTATCATTTGCCTGTTGATGCTGTTCATCTGTTTATTTTTACATCCTCTACATGTTTTTGCTGTCAGTCTTTCTCCTATAAATAGATATTTTCTCTACACAGTGATATATAGACTGGCTTTTGCCCTGCCCAAATCTCATCTTGAATTATAATCTGAATTGTAATCTCCACATGTCAGGAGAGAGACCTCATAGGAGGTTATTAGATCCTGGGGGATGTTTCCCCCATGCTATTCTCATGATAGTAAGGGAGTTCTCACAAAATCTGATGTTTTTATAGGATTTTTCCCCCTTCGCTCTGCATTTCTCCCTCCTGTCACTATGTGAAGAATCATATGTTTACTTCCCCTTCCCTTTCTGCCATGATTGTAAGTTTCCTGAGGTCTCTTCAGTGTTGTAGCTGTGTGAGGACAGACTAATAAAAATGCAAGGTTCTTGTCTCTAAAATGGGGGAATGCAGTCCATTTACATTTATTTTGATGCATATACTTGTTTTGAATTCTTCCATCACATTATGTCTTTGAATGTATTACATCTTCTGGTTGACCTTTGCAAAGCTATTTCATAATCAGCACCCTTCGTGAGTTCTTATTCCCAATAATGTTTATTCTAATAGAATGTACAAGCAAATTGCTAGAAATAATTGTTATTTTTCTTCTAAATTTTTTTTATTATACATTAAGCTCTGGGATACATTTGCAGAACATGCACGTTACATAGGTATACACGTGCCATGGTGGTTTTCTGCACCCATCAACCTATCATCTACGTTAGGTATTTCTCCTAATGCTATCCCTCCCCTAGGATCCTACCACCTGACAGGCCCTGGTGTGTGATGTTCCCCTCCCTGTGTCCATGTATTCTCATGGTTCAACTCCCACTTATGAGTGAGAACATGCAGTGTTTGGCTTTCTGTTCCTGTGTTAGTTTGCTGAGAATTATGGCTTTGAGGTTCATCCATGTCCCTGCAAAGGACATTAATGCATTCTTTTTTATGGCTGCATAGTATTCCATGGTGTATTTGTGCCCCATTTTCTTTATCTATGCTATCATTGATGGGCATTTGGGTTGGATCCAAGTCTTTTCTACTATGAACAGTGCTGCAACAAACATATATGTGCATGTGTCTTTATAGTAGAATTATTTATAATCCTTTGGGTATATATCCAGTAATGGGATTGCTGAGTCAAATGGTATTTCTGGCTCTAGATCCTTGAGGAATTGCCACACTGTCTTCCACAATGGTTGAACTATTTTACACTCCCACCAACAGTGTAAAATCATTCCTATTTCTCCACGTCTGCTCCAGCATCTGTTGTTTCTTGACTTTTTAATGATCGCCATTCTGACTGGCATGAGATGGTATCTCATTGTGGTTTTGATTTGCATTTCTCTAATGACCAGTGATGATGAGCTTTTTTCATGTTCGTTGGCCACATAAATGTCTTCTTTTGGGAAGTGTCTGTTCATATCCTTTGCCCACTATTTGATGTTTTTTTTTCTTCTTATAAATTTGTTGAAGTTCTTTGTAGGTTCTAGATATTAGCCCTTTGTCGGATGGATAGATTGCAAAATATTTCTCCCATTCTGTAGGTTGCTGTTCACTCATGATAGTTTCTTTTGCTGTGCAGAAGCTCTTTAGTTTAATTAGACCCCTTTTGTCAATTTTGGCTTTTGTTGCCATTGCTTTTGGTGTTTTAGTCATGAAGTCTTTGCCCATGCCTATGTCCTTAATGGTATTGCCTAGGTTTTCTTCTAAGATTTATGGTTTTAGGTCTTACATTTACGTCTTTAATCTACCTTGAGTTAATTTTTGTATAAGGTGTAAGGAAGGGGCCCAGTTTCAGTTTTCTGCATACGGCTAGCTAGTTTTCCCAACACCATTTGTTAAATAGGAATCCTTTCTCTATTGCTGGTTTCTGTCAGGTTTGCCAAAGATCAGATGGTTGTAGATGTGTGGTGTTATTTCTGAGGCCACTGTTCTGTTCCATTGGTCTATATATCTGTTTTGGTACCAGTATCATGCTGTTTTGGTTACTGTAGCCTTGTCATATAGTTTGAAGTCAGGTAGCATGATGGCTCTAGCTTTGTTCTTTTTGCTTAAGATTATCTTGGCTATATGGGCTCTCCATCAAGCTACCACTGAGTTTCTTCACAGAGAAAAAACTGCTTTAAATTTCATATAGAACTATAATTTTTCTATATGTAAAAATCTGTATACCTTTTCTACCTAATATTTATATATTTTTTTCCTTTTTAGTTATATAGGTGGGCATTCCAGAGCAATAAAGATGTTAGTGGTAGCACTGACTTTTGACTCCTTGTCCCTTTCTTAACAACTACTGGCAAGTTAGGGGGTATGAGCTGAGCCACAGGTCACTGCAAATGCTTTGATATCCAACCATCTTGCACAGGCTTCAGTAGTGTGATTCTCTGTCTCTTCCCTGTCCAGTGTTCTATGCAGGAATTGCTCCTAGCTAGTGGGATGAAGGATACCACTGAAGGATTTATTATTTATGCTAACTTGACTGGAGGCATTCAGTGTATAATACAAAGCCTGTCAATCTCCCAAGAGTCTTTTGCAAGATAGACCTTGCCACATGTAGCTCTACTTCTCCGTATTATTTCCTAAATTAGTTTTTGGTTTTGATCACTAACATTGGGTAAGAAGCCCATTGCCAGGGAGACAAGGAGTAAAGTTTGGTCTGTGGCCTTAATCAAAATTTTATCACTGCTTATTTAAAATATCTCTGTTTTTTATTTATCTAATTATTATGATTTATAGAATGTAAAATATTACATATACATAGCTCTGATTATTTTCTCCCTATTTCATTCTTTCCATATTTCTAGTCTGATTGATTTTTCAAGTTTCTTCTGATTTTATTGCATAACTCATTTTAATTGTGCTCACTAAACATAATTTCCATCCTCCCACTGTACCAATATATTTCCCTTCTAAATGGCCCAATAAATAATACTACCCACTCAACATCAACATGTTCATCATTATTTATTTTGTTCCTAGATAGGTTTTTGTTTTTGTTTTTGTTTTTGTTTTGAGATGGAGTTTCACGCTGTCACTCAGGCTGGAGTGAAGTGGCCTGATCTCAGCTCACTGCAACCTCCACCTCCTGGATTCAAGCAATTCTCATGCCTTAGCCTCCCAAGTAGCTGGGATTACAGGCACATGCCATCACACCTGGCCAATTTTTGTATTTTAGTAGAGACATGGTTTCACCATGTTGGCCAGGCTGGTCTCAAACTCTTGACCTCAAGTGGTCCACTCACCTTGGCTTCCCAACGTGCTGGGGTTCCAGGCATGAGCCACTGTTCTTAGATTTATTTTGAATGCCTGTGATGATGTACCCATAATTCATCAACAAATATGATTGAGGGAATTTGTTAAAAACTCTTTGTATTCTATGTTGAATCATTTACAAAATTAAAGTTATAAAACATATTTAGTTTTATCAAGCGTTTTTTACAATTTTGATTTCCCAATTTGATTTATCATTATAATAAGTTATATAAATATTTTCAATATTCAATAATAGTTGTTATTTTAGAATAATGCCTAGTTGATTGTGGTGTGCTATTCTTTTGTTTTTTTTTTATAGTGGTAGATTTGGTTTACAATTATTTTATTGAGAATTTTTAACACATATTCTAATTAATATTTATAGTGAACAAATATGTTAGTAATATATTCATTAAATGCTTATATAGATTGGATTTATCTCTGTTCCTTAACTATTTAATTCTACATGGATTGAACATACTCTCTCTTATAAAAATTGTATATTATATACTATCCATTTGGAGAAAAGTCTTTTGTTCCTGTCATTCTTTTAATTACTAGTTACTGTACAACACCCTAAATGGTCCTAGCAGGGAGTTTAACTCCAGCCTTCCATGAATAGTAAATCAAAGCTTACTTGGACAGCAAGTTGCACAAAACAGTAAGGATCCTTCTGTTCTGATCCTTAGAATAATTTTAAATGATTTAAATTTAAAACTTTTAAAATTTAAATTTATTTATACTTTAAATTTTAATGTTTTAAATAATTTTAAGTGAATAAGAATCCTTGGAATGTTTTCTATTTGGAAAGAAAAACAGATGCCCCTAAAGGAGGGCTGTCTTTATCCTGTCTTCGTAACCTCGGAAATAATGTATGAGTTGTTGTCATAACCCCGGAATATGCCTTTCCAATGTGAATAAGACTTGGAGGAGAATTGAAGAAATACCACATTGGGATGATATAATTAGGGCATAAGTGTAGTGTTCAAATCACAGGGAAGTGGGAAATGCATGTACTGTATTAATAGGGTTGAGCTTAGATAAAGCTGTAGTACTGTTCAGTTCTTTTGAGCATGTCTTCTTTTCTCCCATCACTTGTCCTTCACCCCTGAATATCTCCTGGGTTGTTTTCAACACTTAGGTTGCATTATTCCTTTGTGGATTCTTGTTCAAACTTGCCCACACTCCATTTCTAGTTATTTCTTTAGCTATGTTAAGACCACTAATCAGATACGTTTTGTTAGTCGGAATGCTGTTTTTGTTTTTAGCCCTTTAAAATGGCGGTTTTCTTTACTCTGATACATTTTATACCAGATTTATAGTTTAGTTCATAGAGGGAACTCAATTCTAAAACCTTAATGGGCACTTAGCTGCACTTAATGTGCAGCTCTTTTATGCTATTTATGATCTCACGCTTTTTCCTTAATTAGCTAATTACCACTACCAATTTTCTCTGAAATATTTAGTTTTAAATTCTTGCAGGTAGCACTGTTTATAGTTTGTCATCTAGTTTAGTCATTATTTAGCTCAAAATTTACCATTTATAAGAGAAGTGTACATAAAAGTTTAAAATCTATTTTTATAAGTTTACTTCTGGCCAAGAATGATACAGAAAAATTGAGTAGAAGGGTAATTGTGTCAGAGATCAGAAATTGATTCAAAAGTAGTGCCAACATCTATAATGGCTCTTATTTTACCTGATATTCCTATTTTTCCATTTGTATTTCCAGATGAACTTTAATTTTTCAAGTTTTCCTCAAAACACAAAAATCGTTGTTTTTCTTCTGACTGCCTTGAATACATCAATACATTAATTTAAGGAGAATTGACATTGTTACAATATCGAATTTGCATGCAAGAAAAGACTATTTCCATTTATTCATGACCTCTTTTGTGTTTCATGGAAAACAATAAGTTTCTCCATACAGATTGATATAACTACTATTGTGAATTAGATAATTTCTTCATATAGACTTCAAACAGGACATTGTTTTTAAATTGATGCTATTAATTTGTGTTTATATATAAACAGACATTAAATTTAAAAATTACTCCTTTCAGTGGCTTCTCTTGGAAACACATCTATTTACATATCCTTTACTGTATATTTCTAGAGTACCCTCACCAAAAATATTAATACATGCAAAAAATGTGTGTGTGTGTGTGTGTGTGTGTGTAACAGGATAAGACACACTACCTTGAAATGTATTCTGTATGCAAACAATCTTACCATTTGCTAAAAAAGAGATAAACTCCATTGCAAGGGTGCAGAAGTTCAAAGTGAGCCAGTCACAAATCTTATATACAGATCTCTTTAGGTTTTGTATCATATCATAGGAATTTATAGAATATCTGTATATCTATCTTATAATTTTTCAAGAATAAAATCTTATACTAATACTTATGCTATAACGTTAATATAAATTTTGTGATGTTGAATGTTTTGTAAAATTTCTAATTTTAAAATTTGTACTGGTGGAAATTTATAATTTTCCTTAAAATTTACATTATAAGTAATTGAGTATTTGAGGAAGCCCTATAGACTAGGAATAATACAATATTTTACTTCGTATGGCTATATGAGGCTCCTACAAAGAGTGATCTGTGATATGCCCAATTTTTAAAATTCAAGGATGAATTTTAACAAATAACCTGTGTATATAATTTTCTGAACTTGTACATGCACATATATTCAATAAATGTTTAGAAGTAGAACTACTGGGTCAGTGAATGGATATATGTGTTGTAATTTTCTTATATATTGTCCAGCTGCCCTCTACTGAGTCCCTGTAAATGTATTATCCATACTCCCCTGATTGACAGACTTCTATATTTCTTGACTTTTGTCATCTGAATGCTAAAAATATTAATTTATATTTAATTTGTCTTTGGTGAGGTTTGAGCATGTTTTTATGTCTTGTATTTCCTCTTTTTGTATTACCTTCTTTGCAAATTTTTAAGTGCTTTCCCTTTTTTTAATTGAAGTTAGCTATTTTTTTTCTAGTTGGTTTGTATAATATATATTAGGGAAAGTTGCCCTTTTTCCTATGTGCTTCTGATTTTTTTGTAAAAAAAAATGAGTTATAAATTAATGGCTAGTGGATGGAAGGAAGTAAAGGACAGGGCCTTTGTGTCATATTTTTTAATTTTTTATTAAAGTATAATTTATATACAGTAAAAAGTACAAATTAACGTTTTGATAAGTACATACTTTAGTGTGACCCACACCACTAACAAGATATAAAACATTTCTGTTACCCAAAGATACTGCAGGCCATTTCCATTCAATTTCATCACCCTGAAAGAGGCAATCACTGTTTACATTTCCATCACAATAGACTAGTTGTTTAGCCTGTTCTAGAACTTCATAAAATTGGAACCATACAGTATTTATCTTTGACATGGGCTTCTTTTGCTCAGCATGATGTTTTCAAGTTATATCCATGTTATTGCATATAACACTATTCTATTTCTATGTTTCTGAGTATTAATTCCATTGTATGGATATACCACACTTTGTTTATCCATTCTCCTATTGTACATATGGGTTTATTGGAGTTTTAGGATATGGTGACTAAAGCTGATGAGGACATGCTTGTACAAATCCTTTTTTTTGGACTTTTATGTTTTCAATTCACTTGGATCAATATTCAGGAGTTAAATTAATTAATATGTCTGAGTTTGACATATATATACATTTATTATTTTTAAATGGCAAAAAGTTTATCAAATGGATTGTATCATTTTACGTTACGAACAAGGTATAAAAATTCCAATTTCTCACATTTTTGCTCACTTTTATTGTCATCAATGTTTTTAATCATTCTAGTGTATATATCATACTATTTATTTGTAGTCTAATTTGCATTTCCCTTATTGACTGATGTTGAGCATTTTATGTGTGCTTACTGACCATGTGTATAACTTATTAATCAAAGGATTTATTCACACATTACACCCACATTCTTAATTAGTTGTCTTTATTATTATTATTAATTATTAACTTGTTCTTCATATATTTTGTATCTTCTGGATACAAGTTCTTCATCAAATATATGCTTTGCCAATATGATCTTTTATTCTAAGTAAGTGTTGTCTTTTCACTTCCTTAACAGCAGCTTTAGAAGAGCGAAAGCTTTTAATTTTTATAAAATTGAAGTTAAAAAATTAGTGCTATTCTTTAATGACCAGTGATGAGCATTTTTTCATGTTTGTTGGCCTCATATATGTCTTCTTTTGTAAAGTGTCTGTTCATATCCTTCGCCCACTGAGAATCTTCTGAGTTGTAAGTAAGTGATACACAGTCACAATTGTAAACCATTTTTAAAATGGAAGGTATGGTGCCTACTGTCAGCAGCTGACTAGAACAAACAGTAAATTCTCCTGGCAGCATTGAGCTTTCTCAGCTAGCCATTATAACTGGGGCTGTAGTCATCCTGGGAACACAGCTCTGTGTTGCTAGAGGCCATGCTGGAATTTGATCACCTCCTAGTGCAGAGGTTTGGATGGAGTCATTATGTTGTGAGAGTTCTGCAGTTCTCTAGCAATCTTAGTGCTAGTTTCCAGTGCCCTATTTCCCTTTTGGAGCAATAGAGTGAGGGCATATATCACCCTATATGTAAAGGGGGAGGGGCTCTTTAGGAGAGGACCTGAAAATTATGAATCTTGGCGTTTGTGTAGAAACTGCAGCAGAGATGCCTCTCTTCCCCCACTGAGAAGAGACAGAAACTTGTGCTCTCCAGTGCAATCAAATCCTCTCTGAAAAGAGAGGGGGAAGGTCCCCAAGTTGTTAAAACTCTTTTCAATGTAAACAAATGTGTTTAGGAGAGACAAATCAATCATTATAAATCTCTCCTGGGTATTTCACTGTCTGTAATGCCCAAAGCTTATTTTCTGTTCACTCATCCTTTAACTCAGGTTATGAGTAATGTTTCATCAGAAAGCCCAGACTATATAGAAATATGAAAATATTTGTTGCAACAGAGAAACCCCATCTTCCCTTAACATTTACACTGGCAGACTCAAGTCATATGGGGAAGTAACCCAATTCTAAGTTGCTGGTTATGTCCCATCCTCCTATAGTTGGTTATTACTGGATGGTTATATTGCCTTGGGATTTCAGCCACAAGCAATGTGGAGGTTTAGAATTCATCTCTTACCTCTAACTACTCCACAACATGCTACTCTTTCAGCCTCCACTCTGTCATGATGGTAATGGAGGTAGAAGTAGGGATATCTCCTCTATATTTTAGAAGTGTTATATATCAAACATAAGATCGATTAAAAATTAAATCTAAGACCTGAAACTATGGAACTATTAGAAGAAAACATAGGGAAATGCTCCAGGGCATTGGTCTAGGCAAAGACTTTTGTGTAAGTCCTCAGAACAATAGAAAACAAAAGCAAAAATAGAAAAATGGGATTACATTAAGCTTAGAAGATTCTGCATTGTAAAGGAAACAGTCAACAAAGTGGGAAGTCAACCTACAGAATAGGAGAAATTACTTACAACGTATGCATCTGTCAAGGGGTTAATAACCAGAATATATAAGTAACTCAAACATCTCAATAGCAAAAAAGCAAATAATCCACTTAAAATGAGCAAAAGATATGGATAGACATTTCTCAAAAGAAGATATACAAATAAGCAGCAAGTATACAAAAAAAAATGCTCAACATCACAAATCATGGAAGAAATGCCAAAACCACGATGAAATATCTTCCCACTCCAACTAAAGTGGCTTTTATCAAAAAGACTGTAATTAACAAATGCTGGCAAGGATGTGGAGAAAGGGAAACCCTTGTACACTGTTGGTGGGAATGTAAATTAGTATAGCCATTATGGAAAATTGTGTGGAGCTTCCTCAAAAACTACAAATAGAACTACCATATGATCCAGCAATTCTAGTACTGTTATGTATCCAGAAGAAAAGAAATCAATATGTCCGATATCTGTACTTCCATGTTAATTGTAACACTATTCACAGTAACCAAAATGTAACAAATCTAAATGCCCATCAATGGATGAATGAATCAAGAAAATGTAGTATATATACACAGTGGAATGCTATTCAACCACAGAAAAGAACGAAATCCTGTCATTTGCAGCAATATGGACAGAACTATAGATCATAAAATAAGCCAAGCACAGACAGACAAATATTATATCTTCTGACTCATACGTGAAAGCCAAAAAAGTGGACCTCATGAAGATAGGGAGCAGATTGATGGTTACTAGAGGCTGGGAAGGATGTGAGAGAGGGGGGCTGAAGAGAGGTTGATTAATAGGTACAAGTACACAGTTTGATAAAAGAAATAAGACCTAGTGTTTGATAGATCATTACTATAACTTACAATAATCTCCTGTGTATTTCAAAATAGCTAGAAGAGAAAATTTGCATATTTCTAGCATAAAGAAAAGACAAATATTTAAAGTGATAGGTATTCTAATACTGATTTTGTTCTTTTCAAATTATATGAATGTATTATTACATGTACCTATAATATATACACCTATTATCTATCAATAAAAATATAGCAGCATAACTATATTTCAGCTTTTCTCTTAAAATCTTGGGAACTATGAAATTGAACACATTTTGTTTTTGTTTCTGAAAGATTGGATTGATAGTTAGCAATATGTAAATAATCCATTCTAGTTATAAATCAAGTATAGCTGATGTTTTCTGGCTTGACTTATATCTTCATACCCAATACTAGATTTTGACATAAGTCATGATTATTTTTCAATTGTTTCTGAAACATAACACTTTTCTTTAAATTTGCTAATAATATTTGTTATTGATATTTTACATACACTAAATTACATTTTAACTTAGGCTCAACATACTTCTAATTAAGCAGATAAATGTAGTGAGATTGAGGCATTAGACAATACTTCTTCCAGTCTACATGTATTAGGTTATGACACCATAGGGAACTTTTACCTTAGGTTAATACTTCATGAAAACGAATTCTGAAAACATTGGCATAGGTTTTGTCAGTCAATGCAGAATCCACTTAGGCTTTTCTTTTTATTTCCGCTATGAAGTTTGCCTATGTAATAATGTTTGTATTCTATAGTATGCAATCATATCCTTCATATACATTCATAATATATATAAATATTTAAGCTATCAAAACTTTCAGAGACTTAGTCCAGAGTAATGCAATGGTTTTCAAACTTTAGCCTGAAAAAGCATCATTTGGAGGCTTATATAGATCCCCTACAGAATGTCATTTTGGCTAAATTGTGTGTATGTGGAAGGGATGGTACTAATTGGCAAATATACCAGTGTAAAAGAATAGAATCATCTATATAAAATTATGTAAATTAGACACTAATCAAAATCTAAAATTATATATGCCAGGGATTCATTATTTATAAGATGTAGTACCATTTATACAAACCTAGTAGCTGGCTTGTTTTTCCATTGGCATGTGTGTTTTTATTTGAGAAGCATGCACCTGTCATTGTTGATAAACTCTGATGAATCTTGAGAAGTGTTTTCCCTCGATTCCACTTTGATTGACTTGGTACCTACAAAAACATGTGAGAATGATGAATGTTGATTTTGAATTGATAAACTCTGATTGCCATGTCAGTGAACTACATCCTAACTGACCTCATTCTTTTAAATATATTTATCTGTAGGTGTGATGTATTTTTTAGATGTGTATGGAAGTAATGTGATAATACTTCTTTTTCCTTCCTGTTCTTCTGAGGATAAAGTATGACAGAATAAATATATTGCTGAGTTTTCAAAATATTTACTAATACAACTTTTAAATAATATCAACTGTCATTTTAAAAATTTTATGATTACCTTTATGAAAATGTGTTGTTTATTGCTTGTTCCATCAGATACAACATCGTGGAAAGAACAGAACAAGAATAATGAGGCAACATTGCAAAATAATCAAGTTATAAAATAAATAAATTATTGCATTGATGTGTAAATTCAATCTGTGTTCTTTTCATACTTTAGCTTAAAGTAAACTGTAATGACTTGATAATTAGAAATATTTCCAGAAGAAACAATTGAAAAAGTCTATCAATTAGCAGAGACTTTAGCTGGAGAGCAGTGATCTAGGTGTGAAAATTGTGCCTGCCAGCTGGGCACAACAACTCACACCTGTAATCCCAGCACTTTGGGAGGCCGAGGTGGATGGATCATGAGGTCAAGAGATTGAGACCATCCTGGCCAACATGGTGAAACCCTGTCTCTACTAAAAAATACAAAAATTAGCTGGGCATGGTGGCATACGCCTGTAGTCCCAGCTACTTGGGAGGCTGAGGCAAGAGAATTGCTTGAACCTGGGAAGCGGAGGTTGCAGTGAGCCGAGATTGCACCACTCCACTCCAGCCTGGTGCCTGGTGATGGAGCCAGACTCTGTCTCAAAAAAAAAAAAAAATTGTGCCTGCCTTTACTTCAGATAGTAATGGCCTCAAATACGAGATAAGTATAAGAGATAAGAAAAGTTAAGATAAAACGTTTCTTGGAAAAAAGTTTATTGAACATCTCAATGGTGAGGCTGTGAAAAATGTACCTCTGAAATTATCTTAGTTTGGCAAAGGTCTGTCAAGGACAGTTTAGTGCTTGTTCCCCCTAGTGGCAAAATTTCAGAGCTTCCTAACTTGGGGGACTTGGCAAGCTGCAATGCTTCAGATGGCTACTGATGTACCCAGACACTAATCTCTTCAGCCTAGGAGGGCGTGGATAGGCCTGAAATACGCGGACTAAAAAGCCGTCTCCAACCCCATCAAAAAGTGGGCAAAGGACATGAACAGACACTCTTCAAAAGAAGATATTTATGTAGCCAGCAAACAGATGAAAAAAAGCTCATCATCACTGGTCATTAGAGAAATGCAAATCAAAACCACATGGAGATACCATCTCATGCTAGTTAAAATGGTGATCGTTAAAAAATCTGGAGACCACAGATGCTGGAGAGGATGTGGAGAAATAGGAATAGTTTTACATTGTTGGTGAGAGTGTAAATTAGTTCAACCATTGTGGAAGACAGTGTGGAGACTCTTCAAGGATCTAGAAGTAGAAACATCATTTGACCCAGCAATCTCATTACTGGGTATATACCCAAAGAATCATAAATCAATCATTCTACTATAAAGACACATGCAAACATATGTTTACTGTGGCACTGTTTATAATAGCAAAGACTTGGAACCAACTCAAATGCCCATCGATGATAGGTTGGATAAAGAAAATGTGGCATATATACAGCATGGAATACTAGGCAGCCATAAAAAAGAATGAGTTCATGTCCTTTGCAGGGACATAGATGAAGCTGGAAACCATCATCTTGTCAGCAAACTGACACAAGAACAGAAAACCAAACACTGCATGTTCTCACTCATAAGTGGGTATTGAACAACGAGAACACAAGGGCAGAGGGAGGGGAACATCACACACCGGGGCCTGTTGGGGGTTGGCGGGGCTAGGGGAGGGATAGCAAGGGGTCAGGGGATTGGGGAGGAATAACATTAGGAGAAATACCTAATGGAGATGACAGGGGGATGGATGCAGCAAACAACCATGGCATTTGCATACCTATGTAACAATACTGCACGATATGCACACATACCCCAGAACTTAAAATATAGTAATAATCAAAAAGAGGGCATCTCCTACATTCATGAGCAGACCCTGCCATTTATCTCAAGGTACCTAGAATATTACCAGTTTCTGTTCGATCTAAAAAAAGGTGGGTGAGATAACTCCTTGAGGTCCCTTTTCTTGCAGTCAAGTCAGTCTATTTACTGTCTTCTGTCATGCCAATTTTCGCTTGTCTGGATTGTATGTCTGGAATGCCCTCTTCTTTTCCAACTTCTATGCAGAGTATTTTTTAAGTAACACACAAGAAGTATGATCCATAATGGAAAAAACTGTTATAACAGTTATCATAGCTTATAACTTCTGTTTGATGAAAGACACTATGAAAAAAGTGATAAGACATCTTAGGCTAGGAAAAAATGTGTGAGATCTTTAAAGAAAACTAACTGTTCTTTTAGTGTAAAAATAGATTAACAAATGCTTTATAACCTTTAAAATGAATAAAATATATTCGTTTGTCATGTAGATAACAAAAAAATAAACTTTAAAAAAAAACGAAGTTCTATGTTGTGCTATTGATGCAAAGATTTGAAATTTCTAAAAATATATTCTTTAGGAATATACAACATATGTGGAAAAACTGCATAGCCATGCATAGGAGTACCTGTCGGTTTTGTGATTGTGTTCCTTCTGGGAAGGGAAAGAGTGGAAGGAATGGGTATTAATTGAAACTGGAACATTTCACTTCATTTGGTTTTTAAATCTAAAGAAAAAAAAGTGTCAAGTAAATATATATTTAACCTGCATGATGGGGTACATTGTACTTTACAATAGTTGGTATGTTCAAAATGTTGCATAATTTAAATGAAACATTTTGAAAGGATGAGAGAGGAAAGAATAAGTCTAAACTCATTCTTAGTAAATATAATCTTAGTTGATTTTATGTATGTATACCACTTAAGAATTTCCTCTTTTTGGTTAGCATTTGTTAGGTTAATTTCCACATTGTACACATTTTAAGGGGTGAGAATGTCATTTTTATTTCCCTTTGTCCTCTTCAATGACTAGAATTCACTAAGCATCTAGTATATATGTAATAATTGTTAATTGATTAAACAAAGCATGTTCATTAAACTGGAAATTCTCATATGTTAAACAAATTAGTGACAGCATTTGCAAACTACCAGTTCCCAAAGAAACAAATGTATTTATATATAGCAAAGTTTCTTTTGAATCTTCCCATTTTATCCTGTCTCTCTCAATCCCTCAACTGCCTTCTCCTTCTGTCCCTAATAACATTCTTCCAAATTCACAAAAATCAAGCAAAGCAGATTTTCCTTGCAAATAAAGATGAGCTCTAAAATCCTCTCTGTTCCACTCTCCAGCCTGATCAGCGAAACCTTTGGGATGAGAATAGAGAAAACCCAGAAATGTTAGTGTGAGCCCAGGGATATGTCAGAAGCCAGACTAGGGTTCTGAAGTGGTTAAAAAACACCCCATCTTATTGTCTGAGTACAGAAGTTAAATAATTCTAGGGACTATCTAGCATAAATAATTTTTGAGAAAAACGACTACGAAGATCAGAGATGTCTGGACAGAAGTAGTATCTTGCTAACAGATTTTCAAATCTTCCCTTTATAATCCATTAGTGTTCTGGTGGATTTTGTTTTATAGTTTTATTTATTTTTATTTTAACTAGTTGATAAATCGTTTTACATAAAACAGTCTAAAACTTTTGGGAGATTAGGAATCAGTTAAGAACCCTCCAGTGTCTCTAGATGCTAGAAACTTACAAGGACACAAATATACAAATATCAATATAATTTCAGGGAGGCTGTAAGCCTACTGAAGCTCATCCATGGATCCTTTATGATTCCATAGATTCCAGGTTAACATACTTGCCTTAAACAGTTCCAGTGCATGGGTATCTGCGTAGAAACAACCTAAAATTATGACTTGTTACTAGATAAGAACTTGTTTTATAAGATTTAAATAAATTATTGATGATTAACTTTAAAGAATGAAATGGCATTCTTTTCAAATTGGCCTGTAGTTTTAAACACACATATATAAACATGTGTATATCTACATATATATATTCGTATATATTCATATATGTGAATGTATATATACGTGTTCCTAGACAGAAAATTCTACAAAATTTAAATAGAGAAAAAGAAAAATAGATTTTTTTTGACTATTTTTCTAATCTTTAAAACTTTCTGTTTACTACTAAGGCAATTTTGCCAAAAGAGAAACACAGGGCATTGAATTCTTTTAAGCTTATTGACTGATTTTACTAAGACTTGGAATGCATGATAATTAACATTGAAATTTGAATGAAATCAGCATACAAGAAAATAACTGGTTTTCAATCATACTGCTATTGTTTCCTTGGTTGACATCCCAAATTGATGCAACTACATTACTTATTCCTATTCTAGAAACAAACAGCTCTTCCTGGGTAGGACTTCAACATCAGGAGTATTGTCTTCTTGCTCTTTATCTTCTGCAGAACCTTTCACTTACCCTCTGGCTCCTTTCAACCCCTCTGTATAGGAGGGAGTCCACCTGAGCTCTTCTGTTTTCTCCATGCCATTCTGGTTTCCCATTCACTTGAATGCACACCTTGGCTTCCTGGTCTCTTATTCAACTTAATCTAAAGGTAAATTCTCATGATTTACTTCTTTTAATCAGTTCACATATCCTTTACTATTGAGTGGCTAGGGCATATGTGTAGCTTTGGACTTATACATGTAGCACAAACTGCTTAAAACCCTAGATTTTTAAATGATATTACAGTAAACATTGCAACTCTAAAGTAAAAGAGAGATTAAGAATTTAACATAGGAAGGAATGCAAACCATGCAGCTGTATTTGTAAGTAACTGAGGTCTATATATAAAAGAAAACATGAAGGCACAGAAGGAAACCTGCTACTGTGGTAATGGGTATAAAAACTTGAACTCCTGTCTACCGCTTTCTTTTATCCTCTGAATATCATTAGTATAAATATTACTATCCATCTTTCCTTAGAAATTGTTCTTATTAATGATGAAGGTGATGATGCTGATAATGATGACTAACAATTACTGAGTATATACTAAAAGTACTCTGTGAGCAGGTTTTTTTAATCTTTATAATAATTCTAAAAATCTATAAAACTTCCATTTTTATCTATGCTCTGAGGTCATATAATCCTTGCTGATTTGAACTTACACATTCTAACCACAGAGTTCATATTGTCAAGCACTAGTCTATTATATCCTTCGTGGAAAATTGAATCCAATAGTTTCACTCTCACTCTATTTCCCTGCCTATTTTCCATATACTATGCTTTCTTAGCCATAATTTTTCATAGTCATCCAGTCTCATGAATTTGAATGACATCTATTGTTTGAAAATCCTAAGATCATTTTTTTTTCCAATCCTGGATCCCGCCCCTTGAGCTCCAGACTTCTGTATTGACAATTGCAGTTGGATTTCGAATAGATATCTCAACTTGATCATATACAAAACAAATTCTTGGTTTCTTCTTTTAAACTCTCTTCATCAGTATCTGATAAAATGGCAACTCCACTCATCTAGTTAAAAATGTTAGCATCTTCCTTGACCAAGCCTTTCTTTTATACTCCAGAATTATACTTTTGAATGCATCCAGAATTTGACCACATCCTCACCTCCATTGCTACTAGTGGGGACTAGTCCCAGCCATCATTGTCTCTTGTTCAATTAACTGTAATTTCTTCCTAGTGCATCTATCGATTTTGCCTAAAAATGGTATAGAGAAGTCAGAAGGAGTCTTTTAAAACAAGTTATGTCATTCTTACTTAAAAACCCCTTTAAAATAGAAAGCATGGATTTCTTATATTGCTCAGACCTAGCCCTGGCATCAACTCTGATCTCTTTCTCTCCTTCACTCGCTCTATTTAGCTATAGCATCATCTGTGTATTCCAGGCCTACTCCTTCTATCTTGAGTGATCCTTCTGCAAATATCTATATGGTTAGTTCCTCTACTTTCTTTACAATTCTGTCAAATGCCAAGTTTTTCCTAACACACTAAAATAAGAAAACTTACTCCCCATCTCCCCTTCTCCCTTAACCTGCTTTTTCTCCATAGCATAAAATACCATCTGACTTACTGTGTATTTACTTGCATCTCCCCAGTTAAAGTATAAGCTCCATGACTGCAGAGATTTTGTTTGGCTTACCTCCATATCACCAATGCCCAGAACTATCCCTAGCACATAATGTTTGTTGAATAAATTAATAAATTTACACTTCCACTACTGGTGTATGTGAGGGCCTATGTCAACTCATTCCCAAGAGCATGAATTTTTATGTTACTTTTTCTTAACATGAAAAATAATTCACTATACAAAGCAATTCTCTAAAGGAAAGCAGTAAAGTCAGATATATATTTGAAATGACTTTTTTTTGCTCTGGCTAGAACTTCCAATACTATACTGAATAGGAGTGGTATTGTACATTTAGAAGACCCCATCATCTCAGCCCAAAATCTCCTGAAACTGATAAGCAACTTCAGCAAAGTCTCAGGATACAAAATCAATGTGCAAAAATCACAAGCATTCCTATACACCAATAACAGACTTAAAGAGAGCAAAATCAAGAATGAACTGCCATTCACAATTGCTACAAATAAAATACCTAGGAATACAACTAACAAAGAATGTAAAGGACCTCTTCAAGGAGAACTACAAACCACTGCTTAACAAAATAAGAGAGGACACAAACAGATGGAGAAACATTCCATGCTCATGGTTAGGAAGAATCAATATTGTGAAAATGGCCATACTGCCCAAAGTAATTTACAGATTCAATGCTATCTCCATCAAACTAACTATGACCCTCTTCACAGAACTGGAAAAACCACCTTAAACTTCATATGGAACCATAAGAGAGCCGGCATAACCAAGTCAATTCTAAGCAAAAATAACAAAGTGGGAGGCATCACACTACCTGACTTCAAACTATACCACAGGGCTACAGTAATCAAAACAGCATGGTACTGGTACCAAAACAGAGATATAGACCAATGGAACAGAACAGAGGCCTCGGAGGCAACGCCACACATCTACAACCATCTGATCTTTGACAAACCTGACAAAAACAAGCAATGGGGAAAGGATTCCCTGTTTAATAAATGATGCTGGGAAAACTGGCTAGCCATGTACAGAAAGCAGAAACTGGACTCCTTCCTGACACCTTACACTAAAATTAACTCCAGACGGATTAACACTTAAACATAAGACCTAACGCCATAAAAACCCTAGAAGAAAACCTAGGCAAAACCATTCAGGACATAGGCATAGGCAAGGA